>JAQMYG010000012.1:27807748-27835836 GCA_030014215.1 Clariallabes teugelsi
AGCTGAAACTACGCTAAGTATGAGTTAAGGTCGGTCCAGACCAACCTTACGAACGTGTGACTTAGCTAAGAGATACTAAGCGTACGAACGTTTCGGGAAATGCGCCATAACGTTAAGAGAGAGGTTAAGGTACAACTTAAGAACTACTTAGCAATAAGACGCTTTCGAGAAACCGGGCCCTGGTCCATATTGTGATTTTGATTTTTATGCAATTAATTGTGCAGAGCTTATGAAGGGCTATTACATTTCATTGTATTTCATATCTTGGCAATGTTTCTGGGATGAAAGAAGCCTGCTGTAGTAATATTATCTACATGAGCAAGTGAAATACTAAATCGCAAAATATCACACAAAGGTCTTTTGCTCTTTCACATAATGAAACAGAAAGGCCACACAGAACTACTCTATGTGATGAGATTTAAAAAAAAAAAAAAAAAGCATCCAGTGTCTAATGTCCTTTATACATTGCCCAACTTCATCCAACTCTCATATGACTTTGCTGTAATTATACAGCATAGCTGTGTGTCATCAGCACAACACTGGAAACCCTATACCATGTTTTAGAATTATGTTAACCAAAGGAAGCATATAGATAGGAAATTGCAATGGACCTAAAATGAAACCTTGTGGAACACCAATTTTTACTTTAATATGTCACAGTTTTAGAGGGCACAATTTTACATCTACAAACTGATAATGATCAGTAAAATAAGACCTGAGCAACTTTTACAACATTTTCTAATCAATCAAAGATAATAGTATGCTCAATGGTGTCAAAAGGTCAAGCAAAGCGACCCAACCCTGATCAGAGGCCAGTCATTTACCACCTTAACCAGTGCTGTCTCTGTGGTATCTCACAGAAGGCTGAGGTCTCACACGTAAGTATTGTACACTGCAGCATTATTCCTCTCTCTTTACTTCTTAACCAAAAGAGCTGCGGCCACAGAGCTAAGCTTGGATGAGTATAAATGAGCAGCTCAATCCAGCTCTGCTTCAGAGTGCCCCTTTTGATGTGATGGATGAGTGTGAGGACTGATAATGAGTTGTGATTGATCATGACTCTTCCATCAGGGTGCCACTCTGTGCTACAGGATCTGGTAGATTATCATCATGCAAGCTTGCACAGTTCTCAATCTGCCACGTCTCATTAGACTCCCCGACTTAGTGCCAAGGTGCTGTTATTTTTTTGTAATAACATCACTGCTGATTGTGTATTTTGCATTTGATAAGTTGAGTAACATGGCTTTTTGAAAGTGATACAAATGATTCATATAATTATGTAACATACAGCTGATTAAAATATGCATGTGCTACTATATCCAAGTTATATAATAATAACAACACATTAACATGTGTAAAAAAAAAAAAAAAAAAAAAAAAAAAAAAAAAAATTACCATGTGAAATATATAAATTATTTTCCTGAATCAGCATATGCTGAAGTGTCTTATTCCTCTAATAGCACAGAAGTACTGTAATACAGTTGTACTTTTCAACAGTTTAGGATTACATTAAATTTGTATATATTTGAGACAAGGTGATCACTTACATAAAACTGTTTAAAGCAGGTATAACCTAAGTTAAAAATCCGATGCTCATGTGTACAAGCTGTTACTATGGAAACAATAGCGTATTCGAATGAGGGTGTTAATATAAACCTATCATTCATGTTAGAGCCAGAATGACTGCCCGAGCTGAGCTGTTGTGCACAAATAATACACACCTTCAGACAAATCAGAGGTGAGAATTCAACCGCAGTGTGCTGTAAGACAAGTGGCAGGAAACTCTAGTGGCCCTCTCTCATTTCTTGCTTAACTATATTGTAGTTTTGTATATGGAATAAGAATGATAAACATTATAGCCATCTGAAAAAATTAACCACAGACAAAATAACAAATGGTCAGAATACTCACAAAAGAAATGATCCTTTCTTAAGCAATGATTAATTTAAATTCTCATTCCTTTTGCTTCTCACATTCTTTACCAGAGATGGCTGTGAGATAGCAAGTATTTTTATGCGTGTGGGTCAAAACACACACATTATAATAAAATAGGTCAAGCAGAAGGTTGTGTGTTACAGTAAGTAGAGTCTGTAGTACTTTTCTGCATCTTCTCTTCTGTCTAAAGGTCATCACCTAGAGTCTGATGCAGACATGCTTAATGTAAGACTCTTTTGGATGCGTCAGTGTTAGCTCTGCTTTGATTCCTCATGCTTTTTCATGTGCTGCAGACTTTACACAGGGTAGGCTTTCATCCAGAACAACCACTGGGTACTGCTTCACCACAAATTCCTATGAAACAGTAAAACAAAAAATAGTTTTTGAAGACCAAATGTACTAGCCGTCTTGCATGCATATTTGGAGGACCCGAAACGAGTCTCAACATTTGTATAATGCCCCACATGTGAGCAAGTGTGTGCATGTAGGGTGCTTTGCTGTGACCTAGCAATCAATCCAGTGTTTATTCCTGTTTTGCTCCCGGTGTTCTCAGGATTAGCTCCGGATCTACCGCAACTCTGACCAGGAAAAAGCATTACTGGAAATAAATGATAGATTATTGTTTGGATTGATGTAATTGAATTCTAAAATAATTACACAATTATTTCTTATTATTTTTTAGGAATTGTGCCAATACTTATGCATAGTATTGACTTTGATATTGGCTTTTCATTATCGGTGTTCTTATTAACCTTCCGACATTATGTTTAACCTTTACATTCTTTCATCTCGTAAGTGTGTGTGTGTGTGTGTGTGTGTGTGTGTGTGTGTGTGTGTGTGTGTGTGTGTGTGTGTGTGTGTGTGTGTGTTGGGCTACGTCGGCATAGTGATGGATAGATCTTGTGAGACACCACTGCTATAAATCTTTTGCTGCGATGTTGCTTGCTTTCACAAATCAAATATGTGTGTGTGTGTGTCTCCTGTGAGACATGGATCATAATATGCTGTGTGAAAAGATTTCCTGTTCAGGGAGAGCCTTTAAGCAAAACGCACAATCTTTCACACAATCGCTCACACAATCTCACAGGTTTCCTAAGTCTATTCACACTCATTTCTTCCAGGATCTTCACCTTTATCAGAAACCAGACCCACTCATAAACATTTGTTTATCTGCATCAGGAATAACACACACGTACAGCAAAATCGAGCGACTTGTACTCAATCTTTCCTTGAAGGGTAAAAGTGTAGAAAGATGTCTACAGTACGTCGTGAGGTAGTGTACATACAACAAAGTTATTGTTAATATAGGTGTCTATCACAGTATATTGGAGGCATTTACTTTAGGGTTAGGGTTCTAACCCTATTTCACTTCTTGTTTGTTGTCATGGCATTGTGCAAACTTGGCACACTTGGCCCATTCCTGAACATTCTACTTCTTTGCCTTAAAGTCTTTAAAGTCTTTGATTCCCAGCAAATGCCCAAACCTAGCCACTGGATACATCCTTAGGGCTGGCCCCAAACCTGGATAGAATGGAGGGTTGCAACAGGAAGGGCATCTGGCATAAAACCTGTGCCAAGTTGCATGCAGAACGGATGGTCAACTGTGGTGTCCTCGTAATGGGAACAGCCAAAAGAACAGCTAAAAAAAAAAAAAACATTGCTGCTTTAAGCTGATCAGCTTTCCTCAGGCTGGGTTGTCTGGCACCAGGACATTGGCAGCAGATCCCATTCCGTGACAGAAAAACAGAAGATAATTCAGCGCTGAGCCTTGAGGGACACCAGTGAAGAGTCTGGGCAGGGCAACTCTCAATCCACTCAAGAGCATTCCTCAAGGAAAAACGGCTAATTGTTGCCATGCTGTCATGAGCTCTAAGCCTCGTGAGCATTGACGAGTGAGTCTTGACTGTAGAGAGAAAGTAACTGTCTCAATTCCTCTGAAAGGTCAAGGAGGATGAGGAATGTAGCTCGTGGAGGGTGTAGCTTTGAAGCCAGGTTGGTTAGGAGGTTGTTCTGGATGAGATGGAAAGACAGTTGATTATAAACCGATTTCAAAAAGAAATAGAGAAGTAATATAGCTGGGTAGTTAATGATGTTCCTCAGTTAGTGAGACGTGGATTCAATATCTAACCGGTTGTATCTGCTGCTCTCGCTCTTATTCTGGTACTGCGCAACGATGATGTCGACCTTCAGCCAAATTAAGGCTTTCAGAACCTCAAAATGGAAGTAAACAGATCCATGCATGCTGTATACAGCTGCTGGTCCAAGATGAATTCTGCTGTGTGGCCTGCTGTTCCTCTCCTTTCCTATATGTGACTTCTGGGTGGCTACCTTGTCTTTTTCTTTGTCTTTGTCATTATTTTATTTTTTTTCCCTCCCTCCCGCTCAACTCCCTGCACTTTTCCTCCTCCACTGATTTGAATTGTCTCAGTGGTTAAATATATGGGGCATGCACATGCTGACACATACTGGTAGATCAACACAGATATTCACTTACTCATCCATGCACATTTCCAGTCCATCTGGTGTCTCCAAACTCCTGATTTCTTTCCTTCGTCGCTCGTTTGATATGAGAAACCTCTCTAGTCTTGCTGCCTTCACCAGATTTGTATTTTTTTCCCTAACCTTAGTAAAACACAATGTCCTTCAGTTTCACTTTGTGGACACACTCTATTTTCTCTTGCTTTTCACACTCCCGCGCTCTGTTGCACAACGAGTAGCTGCCAGGAGCTCAGGTGTAATAGAAGCAGTCTCTCACTCTCCCTTTTACAAAATGTCCATTTTTTTTTTTTTTATCAGCTAAAACAAACAAACGCTGATGTGCATGCATACAGATTTCAGTTTTGCGCATCCTGCAGACATTCTGAATCCTAATGGCTTTTTCTCACCTTCACCATTGAGTTATGCTGTTCTGTTAAAGACGCTGTGCTGCATTACACTGATTGGAAGGCTTGATTGATGGCCGCACACACACACGCACACGCACACTTAAGCAAGGTCAGTCTGCTTTTTCCTAGAGGAGTACTTTGAGGGGGAGGGTGGAAAGGGCAAAGCTCTTAATGGTGTCTGGGTGCATTTTGGGACACACTGAAGTCCTGCTGTCTCAGCTTTGAAAAAAGGCCTCTCTCTGTTACACACGTACTTGGAGAGATGCACTGAGCAATGGTTGATAATGGAGAGTCATATGTCTTGCTTGGTGAATAATTTAAGTTGTCCTTGTGCTACGGCCTGTGCGCTTATGCCTTAATCAAATTGGGCCTTTTGTTGTGCTTTAGAGATTTTGAAGCAGGTAGAATTCTTTGTCTATCAAAGGTATTAAAGGCATCAGCTTATAGTTTCATATACTCTATATGACCCGTGAAGAGCTCAATGAAGACATGAGAGAGAATGAGAGATGTGGTGTAAACCTATTGACAAATCCAATAGGTAAATAATAGCCATGTGAATATTTGATTTGATCGTTTCACTCTTGTTGGAATAAATATATTCTTTGTGTATAGGGTTACATTATAGGTGATATATAAGTCTATTGAATGGAAATTTAGCTTCATTCCTCATTGGTAAACTCGGTGAGAACAACTCTCAGTAGTCTTCACTTTGGAGCTCCATCGACTGTCAGTGGCTGATAAAGGAGCGCCGATTGGTTTGCATGTAAGATCTAAACCAATCATTGATGAGACTGAATTCCTGTAATCAATATAAATAAAAGAAAGCTTTTGTCTGTACATTGGTCAGAATTCGCTTTTCCGTGGCATCTTTACTTGCATACATTGGAGTACCCGAAACGAGTCTCAGAGAATTCTCTGTCTGCAAGTCTGTCTGTCTGTCAGAATTTTATGAAAATTTGGCAGTCCTTCCATATTTGCCTAAAGTTAAACCTGCGCCATAAATGTTAAGTAGGAAGAGAAGTTATAGTAGTTTTGTTCCAGATTATAAACTGGAAGGTTAGACAGCATACTGCACGTGTCAAACGTTGGCCGCGTCTTAAATCGACCGCTGGACATAATTTTAAATATCTTTTAAAGTACTTTGATATCTGCCTGAAGTGGTGAGTAAAAGTGATGTTATGAACAGTTGTGTATCGGATTTAATAATTTACTTTAAAAAAAGCTTAATTTTAGCTTTAACCTTTGACCTATTTCTAAAAACTCTTTCCCCCCCCCATCAATGACAGCTACTAACACTAGGCAGTAATAATTACAATAATTACTCTCACTAGTCTTTACTTTTGTCTTCTATTTTCTTATAGCAGCATGCTCTAGCCTGTTATATTTCCACTCAGTCTGTGTTCTTGTCTTATGCCTGCTCAAATGTGTTTAAACCATTCATTCATCTTCTATACCGTTCCCGTGTCCCGTGGGAACTCAAACATGTAGTACAACGTGGACACTTAAGGTGTGGTGCAAGGTGTTATACCCTAGATGGGGTGCCAGCTCGTCAAAGGGCGCAAACACACACACACACACACACACACACACACACACACACACACACACACACACACACACACACACACACACACACAACGGGGCAATTTGAAATGCTGATCAACTTACTGTGCATGTCTGTAAGAGGAAACCAGAGAACCTAGAAGATACCCACCCAGCACATGATGAGAGACAACAGTGCTAATCACCAAACCACCATGTTAAACCAGCATGAACCAATTTAGACACATACTGTATACCAGTTTTTATGGGGTATGTTGTCCCTCTGTATTGTGTCTTAATTCCAAATAAGGGCGAATTCTATTTGAGTTTGGATCCTCTCATGGTTTGTTCCTCATGTGATCTCAGGGAGTTTTATTTGCCACCTCTGGCTTGCTTTTTTAGGGACAAAGTGATGAACAAATAAAATTATGCTGTTTTTTACATTTTTATTTCTGTAAAGCTGCAATTTTACATCTTAATAACGCTTACAGATATAAAAAAAAAAAAATCTACATTAATTAAATTGAATAATCATGAGCATTGTGACCTCACACCTCCAGGGTCAAGGCTCATACAGGATCCTTTCTTTGGGACTGTGCGAGTGAGTGTGTGTGCTTGTGCCCTGTGATGGATTGGCACCCCGTCCAGGATCTACCCCCAGTGCCCTGAATCCCCTGGGATAAGTGGTATACAGAATGGGTCAAGATTCTAGAGATTTTATTTGCCTTTTGTATACATGACTGTATTGGTGCATTGTTTTTTTTTTTTTTTCCTATCAGTGATATACAGTAAGAAAAGTGGAATAAACATATAATACAGGAAATAAATAGTAAAAGGAATCTGTCAGACTATAATAACACTATCTATTATTAAATGCCTAAATGTAAATCTATTACTATAATGTACTGATGATGGTGTATTTTAAAACATGATCCTCAAATATTGTAACTATTACATGTCTTCAAATTTTCAAATTGTACTTTTTCTTAAAGTTTAATTGCACATTTACACTTACTGGGGTGAGGTGTTTCTTTTGCCTATTATAGAAACAAGCTTTGTGTGTGATTAAACTGTCCAGCCTGCTGTGTCTGAGGGTGTGTGTTGTGCATTTGTGCATGAGCAGAGAAAGAGCTGTGTGGTGTGTGTCCCTGAGGATACTTTCCTGCAGTATTGTGTGTATAAAGTGTCCATGGAGGATAGGTCAGATCCAGTGATCCTCTCTGCAACATTTATGACCCTTTGAAGAGCCTTCCATTCTGCCTGTGTGGTGTCTCTGTACCACATTTGAGGATGCTCTCTGTAAGGTAGGTCTTGATAAAGGGGTGTGTGCTGAGTCCAGCCTTCTTTAGCAGTTTAATGAAGTACAGCCGTTGCAGGCTCTTCTTCACTGTAGAAAAGATGTTTTTGGTCCAGCGGGGGAGGGGTTTCTTAATTATTTCTTTGGTCTCGTCTATGTTACGGTCATTTCCCTCTCCATAGACTGTAATGTTTTTGACCAATTCCCTATACCCAAACTCGTCCCCATCCTTGATGAGGCCCAGGATGGTTTTATCATCTTTGTATTTAATGATGACGGTTTTGTCCTTGGTGGTGACGCAGTCGTAGGTGTACAGAGTGTAGAGTTTCGAGCTAAGGCAGCAGCCCTGTGGTGTTCCTGTGCTGACTGTAAGCTCAGCGGAGACCTTGTCTCCTATTCCTCACCACCATTGGTCTGTCAATGAGTCCATTTACAGTCCAGAATCCGATTACAAGTGGGAGTTGGGACTCCCAGCTTTCCCAGGCAGAAGGTATTGAGTTCAGAGCTATAGTCAAGGAAAAGCATCCTTGCATATATTCTGCTGTAGTCCAGCTGTTGAAGCGTACGGTGTAGGGGCAAGGCTACTGTGTTGTCCACTGGAGCAGCATGCAATCTGCAACAGATCGATGGTATCTGGGACCACAGAGTTAATGTGATGGTATCGGTTTCGCTAGGTTCTTCATGGCAACCGGTGTAAGTGGCAAAATCATTTCAGAGTAGACGTGTCTGGGTTTGTTTTTGTGCCACTATTGTGATGATGGCAGACTTGAATAAACGTGGGACAACTGCTCATGTGAGAGACAAGTTGAAGATACACTCCTGCCAGCTGCTCAGCACAGGCTTTTAGTACTCTTGGTGATACACTGTCAGGTACGTGTATTGTTTTGCAAGTAGAGGTTTTCGAGTTTTTGAGAGTATGCCCTTTCCCCTGCTCTATAAATGAGTGAGTGACTGAATAATCATGTTTTTGATGGGATGAAAAAGCTTTACATGACATTGATGTAAATTACTAATCATCTGCTAATCTGCAGATGTTTCTGGTCAAAACACATGCATCAGTGACCGCACCTGACATCACCATGTTTGATTTGGGTTGTGCCTCACATGGGGCAGAAGTGTCTGCAATCAACAAATCTTATTATGTGTCTCTCTGTGTGTAATCCTGTCCCCCATACGGTATTAATGGGTGTATATTTCTCTTTGTCTTGAGCAGTGGTGGAGTGTGGACAGAGGAGAAGCCCTGCAGACCTTCTACACCACAGGAAACAACCTGAAGCGTATCTGCGTCTCGTCTGACTTCAAAACTTTCGTCACCATTGACAACATTGGCATCCTGTACATTCTGAAGCAGGTGGAACGAGGACAGCTTTAGGAGAGGGGGGAAAAATCCAGACTCATAAATCATTTCCTGGGTTTTACGTCAGACCTGTCTGCAACGTTTTCAGAAGAAGTAGTTTGTTTTGTGATCTCAGTCAGAAAATGACCTGCTGTACATGTGTTCTGTTGCTTTGTGCAAGCAAATGAGTGCTTTTCTAGGACAATCTTTGTCTTTCTGTTCTAATTTAAGACGTTCTCAATGACACAACGTTGGAGGGGAAAAGAAGTACTGCATCATTGTGCCTCAGCATTTTTGTTTTTAAGCTTAAAAACAAAAAAAGTATTGAAAACACCATCTCTTAGGCTTGATGTTCAGGGATTTATATACATGTAATATTTTAATACGATTTAAACCATTCATTTATAATCTGAGAGCTGAAGAATGGGGAAATAAGCAATTCTATTGAACTTAAGACCTTAATGAAAGCCATTGATCAGGTAGTTTTGCACTGTCGATATTCCAGCCTTGTATATTTTCTACAGAGTTTACAGTCACAGCTGAATCAGATGCTGATGATAAAAATAAAGCAAGTGATGAAATCATACAAGGTCAGTGCCCTGAAATTAAAATTAAGAAAAAGATAAGTTTTGGTCACAGCAGAAGATCTGATAGGATATTAGGGATAATACTTGAATAATAACTGTGAAAATTAAAAAAACTGAATGTTGCTGCATAATTATTTTGATTATTTACTCCAATGTCGGCTCGTGGAAATGAAGGTGTTCTTACACACCTACACACTTTTGCACAGCTGGTCATGGAATATTAATGTGAACTCAGGTGAAACTGATCTTAGTGTTTTCCATCATACTTTTTACAACACGCTTTTCTATAAACCTGTTAGATGTTCTTTTATCTACACACCAGGATATCCAAATTTTGTTGTACTCTGTAGAATGACAATAAAGCCTTCTTCTTCTTCTTCTTTTTCTTCTTTTAAAATCAAGGCTTTTTGAAACTTTTGTTAACATTCATAGGCATGTGGACACCCAAGCCTCATTTATGCCTGCGGGGATTAAAGATAAGTCTGTCTGGTTCAATCCCGGAAAAAAGTCAATGTAGCACAAATTGGTGGAAAAGGTGCATAAAGGCCACTATGGAAAGGTAACAGAACAACCAGCACATCACAGCCTGCCATGTATGGGGCTTTAGCCGGCAAAGAGTTGAAGGCTGACGATCCTCAATCCGATCACCAGTGGAGTGCACCAGACAAACAATTCTGATCCATAGAGGCACCACCCTGCAACTTACAGCCCCCCAAAGGATTAACTGCTAATGTCCTGGTGCCAGACACCACAGCACACCCTAGAGGTCGTAAGGAGTCATGCCCCAAGGGGCCAGAGCTGAGCTTAACATTTTTATTTTTGCGCTGTAAGATGACAGATTTGCGCAAACAGATATTCAGATTAGACAATATGAAGCAGATTCTGAAGTTTGTCCAACTTTGAAATCATCAGTGACTTGACATCAGGTGTCAATGGGCTGTGCGTGATATTATCTATACATCCTGGTTCAAAACCTACACAGCTCCACTTAAGCCTTCCTCAGAGCTTCTGACAAAGTGCTTCAGTGTCTCGGTTTCTTAGTTTTGAAACATCCATCAATCTTGAATGAAATTAAGAAGAGCAAAAGCATTTGGGCTTCACCTGCACATTCACATGTCCGGGTATTTGACATGTTTGATATTTTCTCATTTCTTTGTGTGTCAGTGAGAGCAGAATGAGCTCTCTAAGAGTCAGTATTGCTGACACTGCTGTGGTCACACCCTGTCAGTTTTGGACTTTGCAGTTGCTGATTAAAGATGGCAGACATAAGATTGCTGTGCTCAACTCTCCACATGCACACAGCCGTTAACGCTCATACAACTACGAAATATACAGTATACCTCACGGGATTCTTACTTTCTCATTGTGAGTTTATGCTTGTTGTAGTACAGGGTATTTGCCGTACCAGCTACACAGACCAGGATCAGCCATAAATTAGACACTGAGAGGAGAAGTGAATAATTGATTATCTTGCTAGCTGGCAAGGGGTGAGATATAGTAGGCATGAAGTGAACAGTCAGTTCTCAAAGTTGATGTGTTGGAAGCAGCAAAAATGGGGATGCACAACAACATGAGGGACTTTGACAAGGGCTAAACTTTGATGTTTAGACGACCGCTTCAGAGCAATTCCGAAAAAGTGGCTCTTGTGATGTGTTCCTGGTATGTAGAGGTTAATACCTACCACAAGTAGTCTAATCAAGGACAACCAGTCAACCAGTGAAAGAGTCATGGGTTCCCAAAGCATTTTGATGTGCATGTGAGGAGGAGTCTGATCTCACAGAAGAGCAAAACTTTCATTCATTGATTCATCTTAATAACTGCTTTGTCCTGGTCAGGGTTGCTGGAATACTGGATGTAATTTTGCAGAATGCAAAACTCAGCACAGATAATAATCTGAGCTCACGATATAACCAGGGAGCTTTGAGGCGGCCACATTACCCCTCTGTTATTTGGGTGTATATACTGTAAATGAATCGGAGAACCTGTGGAGGAACATTATTTACCACATTAAGTAGAGATCCACATTACCAAGTGTTGTACTGAATACACCATTAACATAATGACTGCTGTGGATAAAAAGATTAAAGGTGCCTGACTGTGGTAGAATACTGTTAAAGTAGAATTGCTGGTAGGACGCAGGATGCTACCTGGCACATGATTCATCGTTTCCCTGCAACCATTTCCCAGAGTTGCTGCCAAATGTTGCTGGTTCTGTATGTCATGAAACCCTGGCAGTTATCCACTTTTCATGGAACAATATTTACGTGCATAACCAGTGTCCTAGTTCACCCTTCCCATATGCCTGATTTAATGAATATCATTAGAATAATAAATGCCACAGTTGTTATAAGGAGTGGACCCACCTCAGCACTGATGAAGAAGTATGTTTGGAGATGACTGTTGCTTTCATATGATAACTTTTAGAACCTGGGGAAGTTTTACTATGATGTAAAATCCACAGCAGTGCAGATTTCCTGTCTTCTAAGTACAGCACATGTGGAGGTGATGTTACATGTACAGTACTATACATTTAAGCATTTGGCAACACCCTTAACCAGAGTGACTTACATTTGAGCAGCTCAAGGACCCAACAGTGGCAACTTGTTGGTGAGGGGTTTGAACCTGGGACCTTCTGAACTGTAGTCCAATACCTTAACCAATGAGCTACACCTGCTAGATAACCTACGCAAGCAGAGACATCTTAAAGGAAATATGACAACGCAGGGTAGCTGGCACACTGATGTCAGATAGAAATAATATATTTGAGCTAGTGTTATGCATCATACACAAAGACTGTATAAGAAGTGGACAAATCATCTGTGATGTCATCCATAGACTTTTTGAAGAGTTGTTTTGAAGCTCAGCTCTGTTGGTCACCATCTTGGCAGGAGCTGACGCTTCCTATGAATGATGAGTGAACCGCTAAACCTGCTAGCTGAACTTCGACACGCTGGTCAATCAGCTTGGACACGGTGGCCTCCAGGCAGAAACACAAACACACACACACACACATGATGGTGTCTGAAAGTTTTCAGTTTATTTACAGAAAAGGAGGTTTTTATGTCCTAATCCAAACACCCTGAGCAACGTACAGTACATCTGTTAATACATGATAGAGCATGACTCATTTATATGTTTTATAGAAATCTTGGTGAAACAATAGGGGGAAGTGTTTTACAGACACCTGGAGGAAGTATTGCTTATAAGAAATGAGGAAGAGCTCATGAACAAAGGTAGAGGAACAATCAAAATGGACATCTCAGAAAACACTAAAAGTAATGTATTCCCACCACATGATATTTTACTTCCTCTAAAACTACACAGGTGTACAAAATATGCAATGATTGTTCAAGTGCAGAGATATTATTTATCAGGATTTATAACAGGACACATGCAAAGAAGTGTGACAAACTAAATCTTACAGAAAAATGTCTGTAAAAAAAAAACATTACTGCTTCTAGATTACTGTTTAATTTTATTACTCTTTACTGCTTTGTATTAAAGATTGGTAATGGACACATATACAATTTGATAATTTTTGATGGCATAATATATACAGGATTATTTGCATGTGCCAAGACTTCTGTACAGCTGCATATGTTATTTGCATTGTGTATTAATAGATCTAGTACACGGAAGATTTATTTCTGTTTATGGGGTTGTGTGTGTTTTTTTTTTAAAGATGTTTTCTTACTCATCCATCCATCTGCCATAAATCCAGTTGCGCTGACGTTCCTCCTCCTAGATCTTCAAAGTGATCCTGATGAAATTAATGTTCAAAGACAACCCTAACCACTCGGTTTATAATCTTCCATGGTGTGTAATCTTACCTTGTCTTTGCTATCTTTGTTCCGCTTCCAGGCAGTGTCTTGCTGTCATCAGTGCATCTTGTGCACAGACATAACCTCTCCCTCTATCATGCTCTCTTACTGATCTTTGGCCAGAGAATGGATCCTGTCAGCTGGTCACACTGCTGGGGTTCCCTTTATTGCTGCTTCTTGTCAGGTCAGATGGCATGGATCCATTCGCGGTCGGTGTGAGTGTGTGTGTTAGAGGTACACAACGTGAAAAAGAGCAGATGCCGTAGCCTCTAGTGAGCCTTTGGTCTACTGCAACAGCAATGCCAGGCTCATGTTCTGCTCCATAAAAATAAAAAAATTAATTAAATGAAACAGGTCATTGATTGATGCAGGATAACTAACCTGGAAAGATGAATCGTGTTTTTTTTGAAGACAGTAATATAAAAAAAATTCCTCGTCAGACCGACACGAGTACCTCTGATTTTTGCTCTGCAGTATGAGCCAGACAAAGTGTTGTCTGTGTAGTTCAGCCTTTAATATGACTTTAACAATAAAAATGCCCTGGCATGACATCACATGACCTGCTGTTGAGCAGCTGACACAACCCTCTGTCCTGATCCATGTATTGTAATCACAACTGGCACAACTCCAGCTGTCCCCATCACCAGTGTTTCATTCACACAGTTGAACATGTCATGCCAGCAGCTTGAGAAGAACACATACGGTGTTGATTCGCCTAAACTCATCTGGTCTGAATTTAGGATTAGTCCGAGCTCACAGCACTGCACATGTTTTTAGCAAGAAAATGTGTTGGGGTTTGCATTTGTTTTAGTACAATTTCAACTTACACTGCATTTCGTAAATAGATTATTTTACATGCGTATCATCGTTCCATGATTGAAGATATAAAAATGGAATATACATAATATGACCGAAAGTTTGTGGACACCAATGTTCATGTTCAGTTGGGTTGAGGTCAGTCATGGCTGTGTAAATAATCGAGTTCTTCCACTCCAACCGGGACACACCATGTCTTCATGTAGTTTTCGTTGTGCACATGGGCATTGTCATGCTGGATGAGGTTTGGGGGCTTCTTCATCCCAGTGCGGAAAACTGTAATGCTACAGTATACAAAGACATCCAAGACCATTGTTTGCTTCCAACTTTGATGGAATAGTTTGGGGAAGAAACCCATTTATGTGTGAGTCAGGTGTCTACAAACATTTAGATATATAGGTGTATTCAAATTAAGTGGCAATATAATCATATCAAATCATGTTGTGTGGTTTTTATTCAGTATCACTCTATTCGATATCACTCCAATGAGATTAGGCTAACTGGCGTTCCCAAATTGCCTGTAGTGTGTAAATGAGCATGTGAGTGTGTATGTGTGCACAATGTGATGGATTGGCACCCCATCCAGTGTGTACCCCGTCTCTTGGCACCCCTCTCCAGTCCCCCCCCAATACACAGGATAGACAATGAGTAAGTGAATGAGAGAGAAAGAGAGAGAGAGAGACTAACAACAAAGAACTCTTATTTGATTTTGAAAAATTGCAGGGCTAGACTAATTTTCAGGTTACTGTGTGAAGCAGGTGTTAGATGGGTCTAAATTCAAGCTCGCCAGCGTTCAGTAGTGTTGGCTAACTTAGGAGTTGTAGCTAACACTTAGTATAAATACATATTAGGACATACTAGGACCGGCAATAACAAACTGGACTCCATATTAACTTAAAGATTTGATCTGTTATACTGAACTTTCAGCTGCCTAACACACAGTATGACTGCAAAACAATTCCTGCTATCACCTAAATGAGGATGGGTTCCCGGTTGAATCTGGTTCCTCTCAAGGTCCCTATTGCCATCTTAGGGAGTTTTTCTTTGCCACCGTCGCCCTCACCTTGCTCATCACGGACAATCTGATCGTTTTGATTCATACACATTTCCTTAATTAGCGTTTGATTCTGTAAAGCTGCTTTGCGACAGTGACTATTTTTAAAGCGCTATACAAATAAATAAATTTAAAAAAAATTAAGTCAAAACTGTCTAGTAGGATAAACAGTGTCTCTTTTGTTTTTCTGTAAACTGACATTTACACTCAGCACTTTGCCCATACACTCCAAGAGCGTTAGCATTGCTTAAAACTATTTACCTGAGAAGTGTATCCAGTCAACAGTATTTAGTTGAAATATAATATATTTCACTGTTGACTCCATGCTAAACGTGTGGCTAATGGCGGCCATGTTTCTTGAGGTCACCTCAGTCCTTGTAAACTAGCTGTAAATTTTATCTTGCAAATTTTTTCCCTGAACAAAAACATCACTATTTTCATTTTGGCTGTTTTTGTTGACTAAATTTAAAAATGACAACAAATTAAGTTAGAGTTTTTAGTTTTTGTAGTTTGTCACATCAGTGTCGACTTCAGTCAGTTCTCAGCCAGTGCTTATCATGGCTTCAGTTCCTACAATGCACCACTAACGGCTAACAGCTAACCTATCATTTACAAAAACAGATGGGGCTGCAATTAAGCTGCAATTGCATCCCAGGTCCTCCTAGCAGTTTAGTACAATACAGAAGAAAAATAAATAAATATGTGTAAGCACTCAACATGTTGTAAACTCTAGAGAGTATCATATTTAATTTAAAAAATATGTATAAAATCAACTGCCTTTAATAGTCCAACCGAATCTTTTGCCCCAAACGTTACAGGACTGTACAGTGAAATGTGTAAAATGTTGGAGTGAAATTGATGAAAAGTATTTCACAGGCTTTACCCATTACCTGGCTGACTGTTGGCTGTGCCGAATGAATGACTAGAAGACCAGCTGGCACTACTGTGTGTTGGCTGACCCCGTAGTCTCACCCATGACGCATGGACTAGTGCCCGGTACACTGCATGGACGGAAGGGGAGCTGGCAAAGGGCTGGCACCAACTATGACCTGCCAAGTCTCATCTCTGAAGTGATGACAGACCAGATACTGTACTGTATGTTGTTCGGGCTCAGCTGCAATAAACTGTTGTGTACTTATGTGATATTGATTTCGATTTCGATTAAAAAATCTTATTAGAGACTCTTCTGGATATAAAGAATTAGGTAATACAGTAGATATAAGAATAAACTCCAGGAAAAAAATGTCTCAATACCCCTATTTCTCTTGAAAACAGTTGGGCGCGCTTTGTAAGTTTTAATTAATGAATCTGTGACATAATTACATGAACAGTTATCCTCTGATACTTAATTTAGCAAATGGCTGCAGGGTAGGAACCGTCTGGGACACGGGGCTCCTGCTGCTCCCTCAGCCTCCTCCTGAAGGAATTGTGTGAATGGTGTAAAATCAGTATGCGGTTAAATGTAATCCAGATCGTTTCAAATTGTACGACTTTGTACTTCTTGATTTTAATAATTGTAATTTGGACAAAGCTCTAATTGCTGAGCCACAAATGGTTCTTATTCATTTTTAAATGATGCTATGAAATTGCAATATATCATTAAAGAACCCTTGAAGAATGAAATAATATACTTAAATATTCAAACATATCTAATCTTCTATACCACTTTATCCTGTATACAGGATCGCTGGAGACCTGTAACCTATCGCAGGGCACACACACACACACACACACACACACACACACACACACACACACACACACACACCAGACAATTTGGAAACACCAATTAGCCTAATCTTTTGACTGTTGGAGGAAACCCAAAAAGCATGGCAAGAACATGCACACAGACCTGAGGCAGGAATCGAACCCGGAAATGTAAGACGACAGTGCTAACTACTAAGAAACCGTAGCACCCCACTACACATGACTGTAATATAATAGTACATATGCTCAGTGTATCAGCCTCATAACAACAATGACCTTTTCACATTCTGTGTTACTCTGCTACTTCATGTAATGTATTTTATGGATTCATCCATCACTGAAGCAAGAGCAAAGTGAATAAGCAGAAAATGTTTAAGGCTCCCTGGTAACAAATACTGTACCTCAACTTTAATCATGCATGTGGTTGACAACACACACACACACACACACACACACACACACACACACACACACATATGCATCGTTATCAGAGCACATATATGAAAGGTCCATGCCTGATTCTATGATACAGACTACACTGAGCTGATACTGAGGTAAATTTATTCTTATATCAAATTAAAAAATAATAATTTTTCAACTTTTTCTTCCATGCTTTCCAACAACATATTCATATCAGCAGTGTACCTGATGTCCAAGCATCATTTAAAGAAACTATACCCCATAATTACAATTAACATCATCAACAATTTCTCCAGGCTTCCTGAGGAACTTTTTGTCTCTCATTTTCAGTCCAGTCCTGAGCAGTTTCAGATGAATGTGTTTTGTTTGTTAAGCTACACAGTGACTTACAAATCATTCAAGCATAAAATAGCATCCACCTTACTGTAAGGCATGAACCAGTGGGAAACAGGTGCAGATGATGTCAGATGATCGGGCCGGTAATTAGAATACTGCTGATGCTGAATGCGGAGTGGTTGGAATAGACGAGAGGGGAAATAAGGTTGCTGCTGAGGTTGTTACATAAAGAACCAATTTTTAGACTTTAGGCACTTTGTAGCCTGTTACAGAAAACATTAGTTCCCATTTCTTTAATTTAATCAACTCCATTAAATTTAATATGAATAAATAAATGGTGGCTCAAAACTTTTGCATCAAACATAAATGTATACATTCCTTCTTACTCAACACATCTGAATATTCCTTGCTTATCTGGAACAAACGACTCTTAAAACAAAACTCAGAGACATAATTTAGATGTGAAGCTTAAATTATATAAAACCATATAAAAACAACATTGTACTGAAAACTCCATTTTGCTTTGGTTCTATGAAAGAATGATACGTTTAGATCCGGTGTAGAATATAGGACATGGAGAGAAAAGGATGATGGGAATGAGGGTAAAGTAAAGGCCACACAAAAGGAAACAGTTGTACAAGTCTGATTTATTCCATGTGCTTTGCCAGGATATAAATAAGGGTCAAACTTAGAAAATCAGATTGCTGGAAGCCCAAGCCTATGTACATTTTATGTTAGCAATTCCACTGTGCTCACACAAGTGTTATTTAAATTGATATATTCATCAGTGAGACCTCGCACTTTGACCTTGAAAATTTGGTACAATATTAACCAGTGTGATATTTTCATTTTTTTCTGTTATTATTTTCTTACTTTTTTTGTTAAACTACATTACATATATGAACAATGATTGAGGAAAATATTTATGTACAGAAATATTGTTGCAAAAAAAAAAAATCTACAGTTACATTGAGTTAAAATAGTTAAAATATCCGCATATCATCTGTGTTTCAGCCCCATGAGAGACGGTGGACTTTTCACCTGAAAGCAAAATTGAGTGGAGCCGTTCACACATTCTGTTTTCTCATCTTCTACAACAGTATTGTTTTTTATCTTCCAGGATGGCTATTCTTCTCAAGTCCAACATGTCATATAAAAATAATATAACATCAAGACGACATTAGACAAGAATTGCACATTTAAAATAAGAATAATTAATCATAACATAGTCAATTAAGGATTAGAATAATGGCAATATAGAATTATATTAGACATTAAAATGTTTTACCAGTATGAATACTAATCTGCATGGCATTGTCAACAACAATTCTGTAGTGATTTTGGCATGAGACACGTCACTTTCATGGTTGTCCAGTGCAATAAAATCCATTCACATTGTGCATAATATTCATAATGTACTATCAAACCAAATGAAATGAAAGAGGAGTGAAAAGTAAAAACATGGCAAACCAGATAGTCCACTTTTTGCCTCAGTGTTGTTAATATAATCTATGGAACTGGGCAAAATTAGTCTGTCAAAATGAGTAACCATGGTATATGTCCGTTCCCATGGTACATTGCCTTTCCCCCAACCTTCTCCCTCACACAACATAGTCCACACAACAGAGCCTGAGCCCAGTGAAGTGAAATAACGTAATGTGTGCATTCATGCTCAACACATCCCTGCCATTCCGTGGTCCACCGAAGTATGCGGCGCATATGTGTGCTTCATAGCATAGAAAAGCCAGAGGTTCACACCAGTAGTCCTTCGCACACCAAGGTTTATATTTAAAGTTCAGTCACAAGAGGCTCTGCCATGTTTGTAGTCCCGTGCCACTCATAGGCTCCGTATTTTGATGTCCATTTTTGCAATGTGTGTGTGAGAGGGTCCATGTTGGGGGCTGGCTACATTCTTTGATTTCCACAGTAATAGACATGGGAGTCCGGCATTACCCTGCAAATGAGATTAAATCACTTATCCAGAGCGTCCACAAAAAAAAAAAAAGAAAAAAAAAAAAAGAAAAAACAAGCCTCTCAGATGCCCCCTTCGCCGGTCCAACACAGCCAGAACACATGCTCTCTGCGGGCCGAAGGGCCTGTTTCCGGGCTGCTTGCATTCAAAGCCAAACCAAAAACAAGGCAATGCAATTAAAGTAGTGTTCTTTAACGAGGGTTTTCAACACGCTGGTCGTAGTGAGTGGGTCTAAATGGAACTTCCTGATTTCAAACATGCAATTTTACCTGCAAAAATGGTTTAGAGCAAGCCAAACCCCAGGTTGACCAATACAGACCACACTGGGGAGGGGAACCAAAAAAAAAAGAAGAACCAAAACAAAAACAACCATACAAACAAACAAACAAAAGAAAATAACCAACCACAATCTTATCTCCATTTTTACGCTGTCCTTACAGGGTAGTAGTCATACAGTTCCCATTTTTCTTGCCCTTAAATGGCTCACTGCCTTACACACTGCCTGATGATGAACAGAAGTGGACCCCCCCTCCCATCGAAATACACTGCAGTTACAAGCTTGTAGCAGCATTATGGATTTAGAGTCCTCATTCAAGCAGTCAGGATGTGTGTCTGGTAAAAGTGCTAAATGGAGGACAAAGGAAAAATGGGAGAAAAAAACATCATATCAACCCCTTTTTGATGTTCTGAGGAGAATGAGAGCGGAGTGAATGGTGTGTTTTGGCCAGAGGGCTGAGGGAAGGGGGGTCGAGAGAGAGAGAGAGAGAGAGAGAGAGAGAAAGAAAGAAAAAGAGCACGGCAGCGACATCATGCAGAGGCCACGGTAAAATGGGGCGGGCTGGACCGGACCGGGGCGGAGAGACACGGGCGAGTCAAAGGTCACTGGGCCCATGGCTCCGTGGGGGGCCTCTAGAGGGCGTGCTCTGAAAGGCACACACACAGACAGGAGCGGACAGTGGGTGCATATTAGAAAATAGTTGTCTCATACTTGGTGTTGACTCCTCTTTTGGCTTCCTGTCCTGGCTCCACGATCCACGGGACATTGCCGTGACCCTTCTGCTCCATTGAAGGCTGCTCCATCTGCATTAGAGACAAGAGTTAGGGAGCATTCGCATCAGCCTGAGGAGGATGTTGTGGATGCCAATGAGGACGAGGAGCAGAGAGCGAATGCTGAAGGTTATCACAAGATGTTTTAGTAGACACACTATCACAGACTTGCACATTAAATATCCAATAAAAGAATACTTTTCTGTAAGTAATGCACACGATTTGAGTTCAAAAGTAAAACACTCTGTAAAATAGTTTAGCAGCCATTTTTTAAATACCACATTGTGATAATTAAGCATGTGGTGTTAATAGTCAGATCTGTATTTTTTTATATGAATATACACATATTTCTTAAAGAAATAATTATACTTTAAATACTACAGACAAACCTTCCCAACAATTTCATCAGTTATAACCACCAATCACACTGCTGTCCGTCTGTCCTTAGTACACATAGCCTTGTACATGAATGTACACACACATTCACAAATTCACACACACACACACAAAGAACACATGTCCACATACAGTACACAATGTAGTCTGTCTTTTGTTGACCGATGCCATCGTTCCTTTACCTGTTCCACAGGGAATCACAGTGAAGTAAGGAATAACACTTAACAGACTGTTCACTTATACCACACACTGAGGCGGTGTGATTCACGTCATGCTTGAGTGGATTATTTTTGTTTAACTGCATGGTATGGAGTGTGTTATTACCATGGTGATTTGCCATATCAACAAACTATTCATAGTAATATAACAGTTTATAGTCATCTCCTGTTGCCTCTTAGACTATAGCAACGATATAAGGTCCGGATTGAAGTCCCTTGTGTTTTTAATGGGAGCAATGCTTGAGCCAGCTGCTGTGCATGTCCAGGCATGTATGGGTGTGGGCAAGTGGGTTTTACATGAAAAGTGCACTTTTTACCAGGCACATTTACTCTGCATTTGATATTTGTGTGATGAAACTGACATCGCAAACTTGGATGCATCAGCCGGAATCTCCAGCAGCGGTTAGGCCAGTAAACAGGACAGTTTCTTACTAATTGGTTATTTTATCTTTATACTTTGCAAATATTGTAAACAAATTGTAAATATGATGTTCTGTTTGATTAGGTGTATTAATTTCTAAAATGATATTTATAAGTCTAGTTAGCTGTTGTGCCATATATTAAGGAACCTACTGCACCTACTGCCATATATTAAGGACCGTGAAGGAAACGGTGACCGTTATTTATTCCCATATTGACAACCGTGGTAGGACCTCCAGTCAACATTCACATGCATATTTAAACACTATGGGCAATTTGGGAACACCAACATGGGGAACAGGAGCACCCGGAGGAAACCCATCCAGCACGGGGGAGAACATGTAACCTCCATGCACACAGACCCAAGGCGGGAATCAAACCCGGACCCTGGATGTACAAGGTGACGGTGCTAACCACTAAGCCTATTTCGCCTGCAGCTCAAATGAATTTTTGTTAGACACATATTTATATATTATTCTAATGCTGACTTGATTTATAACCCGGAAGTATTATTGAATACTGAACTTTTATTGAATGAGCCGTGCTTCCCCTAGTTTGAAAACCATCAACTGCCACTGGTGTGTGGAATGCACCGTATACTTGGATGCTTGGATACTGCATACTGTGTACTGTATGTTTTGTATGCAAGTATGAATAAATTAATTTATTTGTGTCCCATTGTTCATTTGCTTTCGGCGGTGTGCGCCATTGGGAAGAACGCTGACTGATGAGTCTGATGCCAGCTGGCAGAAAAGACCCCAATAGCGCTTCCTAGAGCACTGTGGTGGAATGAGCCAAGAGCTAAAGGTGCTCCTGGGAAAAAAAGTGTGCCATGGGAAGGATGGGCGGAAAAGGGTTCAATATCATCAGTTTTGCAGATACAGTACATCTTTATCATTGTTACATGTTGTAAAGGAATGCGTTATTTCAGTTCTAAGTAAAAAATAAAGTAATAAAATAGGTCACTCTAACACTCTGGGGAGGCAGGGGTGTAGGATGTGTGTGTGTGCGTATGGGTGCGTGAGTGTGTGTATGTTAGTGGAATAGTGTGTCAGGGGCAGGTGGATAAAAGACACTTAGACACACACAGCACAAAACATTGTCTCATAAACCCTGTTCAACAATCCACTGGAAGGGGTAGGAGATACGACAAAAATATACATGATGTGCATCACCATGTACAGGCCAGCAAACAGCTGTTTAACTGCAAGCAAACAGCTGTTTAAATTCTTTAAAATGTTTGATATACTTAATGTCTCCCAAAATAGATTTAGCATATTTTTCAACTGTGCTCAATTTTTTAAAATACGTTTTTAATTAATTTTAAAATAAAAAAATAAATCACTCTGACCAGAACATTTCTTAAAGCGTATTGTTACATGCAATATTTTATCACCATATCACACACCTCTAATTACTACCGATTTATTCAATATGCCTACACACAGACCCATGTATCTCCTAAATACACAAGCAAAAAAATTTTTGCCACCTAATATTTATCTTCCGCATATTTACAGGTTACCATTACCAACGGTAACATTATCCAACTGGATGATATGACCATATAATATTGATATTGCACACAGTAGCACACAGTACTGAAATGCCTGAACCCTATTTCGAGACTTTAGGATCATCAATCAGTCCAAAAGCAAATCATAATACAGTGTGACGAGAACATGGAGATACAGATTTAGACAGAAAGCAGCACACATAAGCCACAGCATTAACACACAGGGAACGTTTGAGAACTGCCTAGGCACAGAAGAGCAAAATGAACAAGACTGTCCAAGAGTGTTTGTTGATTACTTACAGATTTGCGAATGTTGGAGCGTGGTTTGGGGATGGGTTTGGACGGTTTACTGTCAAAGCTCTCAGGCAGTGTGGACGAGCCGTGGCCACCCTTCCTGGCCTGTAGAGCCAGCTGATAGGCCACCTCAAAGGCCTGGCCCAGCGTCAGGATAATTTCATAGGCCAGATTCTGCACAGATGTACATAAAACACAGGTCAGTTAGGAGTTTACAGCCAGGTCCATACATTTTGTAAGGCAAAAGAAACGTTTTATGACCTTTGGCCTCCTTTGTACACCACCACAGTGAATTTGAAATTATACATCCAGCATGTGTGACATTAACCATTCAGGTTAATTACAGTCATTTTTTATACACACACCCTTTCTGTGGGCTCACAAATGTCTGACAACCAGATGCATGACCATGTGTGGCCTGGTCCTTCTTTACTCCGTAACTAATCAAGCAGATAAAAGACCTGGCGGTGGTTCTGAGTGTTACATTTCCATTTGGTAGCTGTTCACCCGAACTCTCAACACGAGAACCAAAGAGGTGTGTGTCTATGCAAGTTATTGATGGCATCATTAAGTTGAAATAAGTAAATGAATTAATAAATAAATCAATAAACCAATCAGAGAGAAAAAACATTTGGAGTGGAACATTTGGAACATTCTTAAATAGACGGAATTAACTGTCAAGTTAAGCAACAGCAAAAGTCCTGCAACACCACAGAAGACAACTGAAGACAATTTGTTAAGGCTGATTGGTACGTAGACGTCCTTCCTTTAAGAAAGTTGCAGGTACAGTACTTTCTTATTTACTGTCTGCACAGGGGCGTCTTATGCTGATTGATTGTGTTTCCATCATCTGACACACTACTCTACAATTGTCATCTAAATATGACTAATAAATTGCCTCAAAAAAGCAAGAGAGACATCCTTAAATATTTTTTTTTCAAATTGAGCACAAACAAAATCAAAACCAGGTGGTTCAGACAGACAGAGAGAAGGCCTATCTTTGTCTTTCTTCTGGTCTAACTTTCTTCTGCTAACTTCAGGTCACCATATTAACGTAGAGGGTGATGGTTGGAGACAGACGCAGACTTCCATCTTTCTTTTACACACATGCAACAGGCAACGTATAATGATGTAGTATAGCATGGCTCTTGGCATCTTGATTTTTTTTCTTCTTAATGTAAAGCTTTTGGCACTTGGAATCACTCGGAATTTGGCACTACGGATCACTACGGTATTTGTGTGATTTTTTTAATAATAAAATTAATAATAATGTTAAGGGTAACTGGGTAAATATCTAATTTAATAACTTCTTCATGAATCATTATGTTTGTCAGTGGATTAATAGTAAATATTAAACGTATTATGACCCTGAATTTTCTTTAGAAGCCTGTTTACAACTTGAAATTCCATATCGCAAGTGTGGCTATTCTTTTTGGGACTTATGGAATATCAAGCTTATATCACAAAAGTAGCACATCCCTAGGGTAACTAAGCACTCCATTTATAATATACTATCTTGCACTCAATAGGTATTTCATTGTCTCAACTGTATAACTGTAGAAAGTATAGATACCTATAGACAGGACAGTATCACTGCTCAGCATGTCTAGAATTGCTTCAGAGACTTCAACGTCTACTGTTACCAGAGGATTGCACAACCCCCCTGTGATTAATTCACATGTTGACAACCTCAGGCTATAGGTGTAACACAATAGTATTATTTATAGCTGTGTGTGTGTGTGTGTGTGCGTGTGTGTGTGTACATCAGTGTCTGTTAAGTGCTCAAAATAATTACATGCATTTTCATTTAAACCAGAAGGTGGTCTGGTCTATTTTTAAAAAATACATTTTCTGTTGTTATTTTGCTTTTTTTTTGTTTTTTGTTTTTTTGTTAACCCCATCAAACCAGGTCTGCTAGAAAAAAAGAAGAAATTTGCAATTACAAATAACAATGTGCGAGCCTAACCACTGAGCCAGAAGACCTGGAACTTTCTAGAAAGCTTTATATCTTCTAATTAATTTGCCAATTCTAATATCTTTTCTAAATAAATATTTATTTATTGTTTATCATTTTATTATAATGACTGTGTGAATCAGAAAGTTGCAATGCTATTAGCTTTGATGTCCCCATAATATTAGAGTTACAGGAATGTTACTAACCACATCAAAAGCTGTAAACACATGGCAGTAGTGGTGACTGGACTTCAGGTCTTTGGTGATGTAGGCAAATGTGGAGAGGTCCTCAGGATCCTGCGCTGCACATGAGATGTTCCGAATCTCATGCTCGGCTATGATGTTCTGCACAGGAGAGAGAGAGAGAGAGAGAGAGAGAGAGAGAGAGAGAGAGAGAGAGAGAACAAGAAAAAAAAGAGAGAGAATGACTAGATAATTCACATGGCGCCTGCTATGTCATGTGTCATGACTGTTAGGGATAAAAGGAGAAAAGATTAAATGGAAGGCTGCTGTTCACCTTATTTGTTGCATCAATAAACTTGACTCCTTTGTAAGAGACTGAGAGAACAATGGTAGGGACTTTCTTCATTTGTTCCGTAGACTTCTTGTAGAGAAGACAAGAGAAGAAAATCATAGAGCCACCCAGACATGAATCCCCAAACTTTCCAACTCAACTTACCACATTATAACCCCTTTAGCCCTACACCCCAAATCTAGCACACTGCAACTGCTGCTGTATCCCCCACACTGTCAAATGTTGATTATAATCTATGTACCTCTATATAACATGTAACCCTCATATCATTTACACCCCCAATTCTTGTAGATTAGCCTTATTGCTTACACACCCCAAAAAAACACACAACAATTACCCCCACACCCTTAGACCTAGAACATTATAGCCCCTTACTACCACCTCCGTAAATCTAGCACAATATAACTGAATACTTTATACTGAAACCCCTATTAGTCATACACCCTCATATCTAGCATATTATAGTAAATCCCATATATTTCTTGCATCCCCATCCTATACCCCTACATCCCAAAATCAAGTGCATTATAAGCCCTATACATTATACAACCCTCAAACGAAGTACAACAATATACCCATATACCCTTTACACCACCAAATATAGTACCTTATAACCCTTGTGCCCCATGTACCCCCAAATCTCATGACCCCAGAATCTACTGTAACACATTATAACCCTAGCATATGGCAACCCCAAACCCCTAAAATTAACATATTTTAAATCAGAATGTCATACTATTCCGCTTCCCTTGTGTAAAAGAAATGAATGTCCCAAAAAAGTGCCCCAATTTTCCACTGCAAAACGAGCCAACCCAATCCATAAGCATTTCAGAGAATATTTACCAAACCCCAAAGACATTCCCCTGAATATATTATCTTTACAAAGCGAATGCTTTATTAAATCAAATCTCCTGGGTACGCGACTAATTTTTAAACGGGTCAGAATGAATTTTCCCTCCCTCTTTGTACACCATGTAAGCTATCTGACAGTTATATATTAGGTGTTTTATTATTCTTCATCTTTTTCTTTTTCTCGGTCAGCGTTTATCTTTGCCTCAGCATGTTTAAACTGTCCTGGACCTGTCAAAATCAGCTTCAAAACAGAGATCTAAGAAAGAGAGGGAGATAGAGAGGGAAAGAGAGTCAGAAAGACAGACTGAAAGACAGCAAGACACATGCAACAAGATAATGTCTTGTTTATGTAGCTAGAGGAAAATACATGAGCGTCAAAAATTATGTGGTCTGACAAACGGAAATGAGTGAGAAAAAGAAAAAGATAGAATGAGATAAAGACATTCCTTCAACAGAAAACCCACCACATGACACACTATAAGAGAAAGAGAAACAGAAATTCCAGGTTAAAGGTCAGAGGGTTCATTGCCGTCATTAACCATTTGGTGTAGCTATGTGTGTAGCCGGTCCATTCCGGAAAAAAGGTTGTTCAGAAGCATACAGTAGGACATGTTTCTGTTGTGAGGTCTTCTACATTATCACAAACCTTACCCTCATCTTTGCGCAGGCGTCATGCGTGGATTCTGTTCCTCTCAGCTCCTTTACAAGCATGGAACCCAGATACTGAAAAAGGAAAAGCAAAAGAAAATCACCAGAAAGAAGACCTTGTTTTAATACCCTACATCTAGTCTAATAGAGACTGAACTCACATGGCTGGTGGCATAAATTTATCAGCACCACAAATTCTCCAGTGTCTGCTTGTATATACTGTACTGTACATACAATGGCCGTTCAAGTCATTGTATGACGTTTGAATGTGCAGAACAACTAAACACAGTTATGAGAGTAAAAACAAGCTTTATTTCTCTATATAATCTCCTAATGGCTCAGATCCTATTTGACCGATCGTTATCAGTATGTAGACTTAAATGGTGATTATTCTGCATGTTCTCTAGTAGAGTTTGGCGTTCCGCAGGGTTCAGTTTTAGGCCCACTGCTTTTTTCCCTTTACATGCTTCCTCTGGGCAACATAATCCGTAAGCATGGTAT
>JAQMYG010000012.1:27835936-27850227 GCA_030014215.1 Clariallabes teugelsi
TTTGATTGTGTAAAGCTGCTTTGAGGCAGTGACAATTGCTAAAAGCGCTATACAAATAAAATTGAATTGAATTGAATAATGCATTTCACTGGTGCCTAAATGTCCACAGGAACGGTTGCAAGGTGCTCTAAGCCACATCGGCTAGGATCGTCACTCACGGACTTACAGCATTATCAAAATGTTCTGTGACTTTCAAATGTTTCACTGTGGGCAGGAGCCTCATCTTCATACAGTGCTTGAAGTCTTCTGTAAATATCGATTGGATTTATACCAGAAGAATTAATCCTTAAACTAATTCTTCTTCTAATACCGCTTATTCTATACAGGGTCGCAGGGGGGTCTGGAGCTCATCCCTGGAGACTTTGCCAATCCATCGCAGGGCATGCACACACTCTCTCTCACTCTACAGGCAATTTGGGAACACAAATGAGCCTAATCAGCATGTCTTTGGACTGTGGGAGGAAACCAGAGTATGTGGTGGAAACTCATCAAGCACGTGGAGACACCTAAACTCCACGCACACAGACCCAAGGCGGGATTCAAACCACGACCCTGAAGGTGCCAGGCGACAGTGCTAACCACTAAGCCACCGTGCCGTTCCGATGAAATTATGGGAATCCTGGGATAACAATGAAGGACTGATCCTTACAAAATGATCGGCTTTAACACACTTCATCTAAAATACATTTACGTAATGCTCCAGTCACCACGGTGAGACTGCTTAACATTTTGAGAAACTGGACATGATGCAGTTTAGATGTTGCGTGAACACAACAGTAGAGTAATTTGGGAGCTATGACTCACTTCATGGTAATATTTCAGAAGAAAAATTGTTAAACAGAGAGGTACTGTTACAATAATAAGAGATACATGCACAGTATGTGGGAAGCTATTGCAGCTGTCCAAATATCAGATCATAATATCTCTAATATCTCCGTAAGAAACTTAAGGGACCATGGATGTGGTCTGACATGGTGCGAATGGACGTTAAGCGACATAAATGCTACAACATTGTTTTGAAGTTCAGTGTTATCTCGATGGCCATGTCAGTCTAAGGTTCAAAAGTAACGATGTCTTGGCGTTGTCTCGATGCTACAGTAGATGAGATCGCAACATCATTACAACTATCTGACATCGTTCATCCAAAGGCTTCCTGCTGGCCGGTTCCTGATTTAGTTAATCTGCTGGTGTGGGAGATGGAGGGCTGATTTAATAAGGCAAGCGTTTATAGAAATATCCTATCACCCAACAACACAGAATATTTCTCTTTATAATCTCCCTCTCTATCTGCTGTCTGTGGAAATGCAGCTGTCAGGTTTTGTGCTGCTGAGATCGATAGATGAAACCTGATGAGATTAAAATGCTGTTTACAGAGGCACTGTAGGCTGCTACCAGCATGGGGTGTAGCTTCCCTCACTTACACATGCTGTCCAGATGAATTACTGTCTGCAGCCCACACACACACACACGTGCACAAACACACACACTGCACTGGCTCACAGACTTTACGGTCCTTTTGGCACTCGTTAATGATACAGTACTAATCAACACTTTCATTTTTCTAAATGAAAAGAGATCATGTTTTTAAATATTTATATTTTTGTCTGATCCCATCTTTGATCTCTTCATCTGCCTCTTATCCCGCCATCTTCTATCCAGACATCTGTGATTCGGCGACATATCAGAAACTCTACTCGCCTGTCCCAAGGCCAATCAAATTTACATGACTTTAACATGGTCATGATCTACAATTCCAGCATCGCTGCTCGTGTGGGCAAACAGACCAACCAGATTCGCAGGGCTGTTGCTAGGTAACAGAGCAGCTTTATGTAACCTCTAGCTAAAATTACTCCAGAACGGAGAGAAGCTGAAAAACAGGCCGCCACTTTAACTGAACAGAGAAATACTGTTATTCACCACAGAAACACTCTCTCTCTCTCTCCTCCTCTCTCATCTCTCTCACTGTCTTACTTCTGAGAAGTAGCCCACCATTTTTTGTACACACATTAAATGCACAAGATGCTGTACGTATACACACACAGGGCCATACTAACAGTTGAATTATGCATGTGTGGTAAGGAGGTAATACTAAAATTGTGCATGCTCTATTTAGAAGTCTAACATAATTAAAGACGCTTGATGGCTGTCAGCAAATAAAATGACATAATTGCAGTGAAAACAAACACCTGCAGGTGCTATGAGGAGGCTTCACTGCACACATGGAAGCTTGGTGAACTTCACAGACAAACATGACGAAGCCTGGGAATATCGCTTGTAAATGAAATATGAAACATATAATGTTTATGAAGGAATGAAGGATTTTTTTTCCTATCCCTTTCTGTGGGTTTGCAACAGGGATCATCCCACCTGCAAGTTATTGGCACAGGATTTACTCTGTGCCCAAAGTGCTCAAACCCCACTGGTCCTGCAAAGAGCGAGCCTAAGGCTTTACCGTCTGAGCCACCACTGCACCCTTATTGACCCTCCATGAACGTGGTCAAGACGACGGCCTTCAGATCAAAAGGTCCTGAGATCAAATACCAGCACCACCAAGGTGCCTCTGTGAGCCAGACACTTAGTGGGCAGTGGTGCTGTAGCTCAGAGGGTTAAGGCTCTGGGCCACTGCAGCTCAACCAAGCCAAGCTACTACTGATGAGCCCTTGTAACTCCAGGGTCACTGTATCATGACTGTACAGATCTCTTTTCAATTAATGTTATACAGCTAATCAATTATTATAATAAAAATCCCCAAAGAGGTGGAGAGTAAACCATACACATCCTTTTTTCCCCCTTTTTAACGAGATTGCAAACTAGTTTAAACGTGAGTAATTCAGTTATAAACAAATAAACAAATCACTGGCTTCAGTTCTGGCTGTATTTCCGAACCATGGAGCAATGTGGCATGCATTACAGTCCAGTGAGAAGTCTACAAAAAGAAAGCAAAATCATTTTTAACAACAGCGTATCATTTATAGGCAAAAAAGAATTGAAGGTTAAGCATTAATGAGCGATGGTGGACACTATCCCAAAATGTAGCTGGTCCTTAACGAATTTTAGTTGTGTTATAAACATTAAACAAATATAATTTAGACTGATGGCAGAACAGTGGCGTAGTGGTTAGCACTGTGGTCTCGCACCTCCAGGGTCGATGGTTTGATTCCCACCTCAGGTCTATGCGTGTGGAGTTTGCATGGTCTCCCTGTGCTTGCTGGGTTTCCTCCCACATACAGAGTAGGCTAACTGTCATTGCCAAATTGCTGGTAGTGTGATTGCGTGTGTACTCGTGTGCCCTGCAATGGATTGGCACCAGGACTTGTGCCTGAAATCTCCCGGGATAGGTTCCAGCTTCCCGCAACCTTGTACAGGATAAGCAGTGTAGAAAATGAATGAATAAATGAATTTCGCGATTCAGACTTGCAGTTTCTAGCTGATGACTTTGAATATAAACCAGACGTCTCCAAAATAATAAAGAAATCTCAGTCTGCTATTCTGCCCCTGCATATTATACTTAATAGACAGGAATATTGATGATAATCATTACTGGATTACTTGCTGTTAAGAACTCAATTGATTAGAAACATATTAACTGCTGCTTGTTTCCATGAGTTTACAGATATATTACTGTACGCTTGTTCAGGCAGCTCAAGCAGATTGCAATACTGGACATTGTATAGATAGCAGCATTGATTTTTTTTAAATGGTTACAGAAAGACAAGCAGCATTTTGGAAAACCTTGTTTTTTTAAAGCATTTTTCTTCATTGAATTGTCTCACATAACTGAATTGTTGAAATTGCTGCTAAAAATATAACTGAAACTGACAACAAAAAGTGTGTTGGTGTTAATTATTAATGATTAATCAATAATTGATTGTTAATGAGATCAAATATTGGTAAAGAAACAGCAAAATTTGCAACATTATTATAAAGACAACACAAACACACTACAATCCATGAAATGGAATTACTCTGTCTGGAACACTCTCTCTCTCACACACACACACACACACACACACACATTTATGCACATGTGCAACATGCTTACATATGCCTCATAGTCACAGGACTGGAATATGAGCTTCTCCGGATGGTGCTGCCAGTACTGTACAGGAGTGGATGATGTCGCCTCATTGGGAGGTCGTAATGTGATTGGTTCACACCATTCACCTTGCTGAAAACAGAGAATCAGGAAACGGTTGGAGCAGGATTACAGCAGGTACACGCGGATGGGACCTTCTAGTGTTACGTTTGTCCTCAGATATATAGCTATGTCCTGTTCCTATTAATATCGCTGGTGTGAGTACACACAGGGACAAGTGTTAGAGCGTTCAGATTAAGTAATCACACTGAAACACACACACAGCCTTAACAAACAGGAGTGAGTGCAGCCGCTCTAGATAAGGTCTCTATCAGGACCATAAAGATCGAAGGCATACAAAAGACAAGGACGTTCAGAAAAACAATACAGAAGAAAAGGGGATGTGATAACCATTCTCAAAGTATAATAAAATAAGTAATGTTTTTTTTTTTAGATAAATCCCAGAGACTTCCTGTACACCAAACCATACAGTGATGCTAACCCGAATTATTATGCACTCACCATACTGACTTGTGCCATCTGTCTCTCCAGTTTGGAACGTGGAACATCCTCGAAGTAGTTGTCATTGCGTCTGCGTCTGGCGTCTGCCTGCATGATGAGGTGCTGCACGTCGAGTGAGCCGGCGTTGGGATAAGCCTGACTTAGAGATGGGGAGAGCTGAGGAGGAGTGTGATTCCCACTGGGCTCCTAGACAGAAACGTACACACCAGAGGTGGTGACGTTAGCATTAATATCAATAGCAGAAGCGAACATTAGTGTCACTATTTAAACAAATATCTGCGTGAAAGAAAATAGCGTTTCAATAAAAGCTGCATTAAATCATCACCTTGTATGGGCAGATAAGTAATCTCTAGTGATTACTCAGTTACTCAGAGGAAGCCTACTTGAGGCTACATGTACTGAAGATGTTCAACACTGCAAGTGCAAGTAATTTATTGGGCTAAGATGAGATACACCACAAGCACCATACATGGTGTATGAAGCAATGATACCCTTTAGGTGAGTAAATATCGATAACATTTGATGGGCATTCAAGACTACCTTTATTTCTTTATGTAATCCCCCGCTACACTAATGCACTTATCCCGGGGTTTCACTAGTGCTTGGATACCGTAGAAAGTTTTCTCGTTATGCCAGAGTCATAATCCAACTGCCTGCCTTGTGTCTGAAATACTGGCCTCCCAGGAACTCCTTGAATGTCCAGGGGAACGTCATTAAAAGTTTGCACCCTTCAGATGAGAGTCTCATCATTGCTTGAAGTTTTCTGTAAATGTCCTTTATGCCTTCATTCACAAGATATTTAAAGTGCTGATTTGACTCGAATGTCCCTCATATATATAGACGAGACATTTCGCAGTTTAAACAACGAGAAGCCTTGTGCTCTCTTTAGGAAGCTGGAATGAGCCACATGATAGGATGGCAACATCGTGAGTGCCAGTGCAATAAAGGAGCGCATGGCTGGCACTGAATGTACAACGAGACGATCCAAAATGTGCAAGTATGAGTGAAGGGGGGATATTCGTCTTTGGTTCATTTGTAAATGAAGTACAGTGTATAAAGGATTGCAAAGGCAGGTTCTGGAGCATGCACTTTCCACTGTATATGTAATTAATGTCAAAGTGAGGAAAAGGTCTGCACAGATGAGAGAATTAGGGAAATGTGTTCCTAAAGACATAACTACAGCCCTAATACTAGACAAAGAGTGAAAGAGTAAGAGTGTGCGCGAGAGAGGGAGAGAGAGGGAGAGGGAGAGAGAGAGAGAGAGAGAGAGAGAGAGAGAGAGAGAGAGGGAGAGAGAGAGAGGTGCATACATACTTGATTCCTACATTTCCTCATGTCATTATGAACAAAACTGTTTTTTTTTTATCTTTCAGTCATTAGATGTACAGTATTGTGTCTCCATCATACTGACCCTGAGGGAAATCGCTCGTGGGGGTTTCTGCGGAGTGTCTTCGTGTAGTCTGTCCCCAAGCGATGCCAGGATTCTTTTTCTATGACCTATCAAGCCGATCTTAAGAACCTGAGGAAAGAAAATCAGAAGCAACAAGTGAGAAAAAAAAAACGAGTCGAACACAAGTGAAGAAAAATAACTGTTTGAATAATTCTTCAACACTGATCTACTGAGATTTTTCCTACTGAGTTTATCCTGGACCATTTCTGATGGTGTTACTCTATATTTAATTTTTGCACTATTTAGACTAAAGTACTCTCACCTTATATCACTGTTACATGACCATCACCAAGATGCTTGATTTTAATGCCTCCTGAAAAGTCTGAATGGATGACTGGAGCAAATAGTCATTGGAGCAAATGTTGTCACTGGCTGAACACCGAGCCCCCTTGGTAATGCAGTAATGTAATAACTTGTCATTAAACCTCACACCTGTCATGTAGCACTGACATATACACCTAAGCTGTGATATATCAATCCGTGCCATTTTCAACAAAATACACATCCATTAACACGTCCAAATCAGCCAGTCAAATCCTGCACTAATTCTAGATTAAGCCAGACTGATTATTGCTTTACAGAGGTGTATTGGTGAGGTGTATTTACTATAAACATTAAAATGTGTATAAATGCATAGACATACAGAAACCATCAGTTAAGAGAATTTAAATGATGGAAAATAAGTCAACAAGACTGAACCAATCTCTACATACTCACTCTGAAGATGGTGAATATTTATAGGGAGAATGTCAGTATGGCTCACAGTTGAACTACTTTGGCATTAACTGGCCACATGCAGACACCCTTCAGTCCACATAGACATACACCACCGTGTCAAAAACAGTCGCTGTTTCAGGAGGGTCAAATTATTAGCCTGCATCGATTATTATTATTAGAAAATAACTAAGAAGGTTTGCAGTGATCAGAATTAAGAGCTGTCCAACACAGTATTAAAGACTCGAAGGAACATGGTGGAAGAAAAAAAAAAATCATGATTAGAGATCTTATAATTGGTGAAGATTTTGCTTGGTGAAGTAGCATCATAAAAAAAATAACAGTAGAAATCAGAGTAGAATCACAGCTAAGTTGAATAGTAAAAGTAAAAGCATTTGCAATTACTGTACAATGAGACAAAAACCCACAAAATTGGGATTAAACAGCTGCATGGCCATGAGAAAACCACTTCTGTAATTAATCAGAGGGGAAATAGATCTAGCTCCAACATGCTACATTAAAATCACTAAATCTTACAACACATGACTTTTTTAAATATGGTTCTATGGTTAAAAAAAACTGTTCTATGTTGAACCCGAAAAAACAAAGCTTCTCCATTTTTGGATAGGGTTTGAAACTGAGTGAGAGTAAGTGAGCGCATTATTAAGACAAATGATTAGAAGGATACTATCTCAGCTCTCTCTCTCTCTCTCTCTCTCCTCAGGAGCATCTCATTGTCTTATGAGAAATGAAAAAGAGAAACACTGCTGAACCTTAACTGCTATAAAACATTTTAGAAAAAATGTAGTTAACATTTTTTTGATTAAGGCACTCTCGTTGGTTGATAATGTACTTCCATGCCAGTGCACTTTATTAGAGTAAACCGAGTCATTTATACTCGATAAATATTCACTCCTTAATAAAACAAAATGTATAAAACAGAAAGTGAACACAGAAAGTGCAGGGGCATGGGTAGCTCAGTGGTTAAGGTGTTGGGCTACTGATCAGAAGGTCCTGAGTTCAGACCCTACCTTCACCAAGTTGGGCCCTTGAGCAAGGCCCCTGAACCTCAACTGCTCAGATGAATAATGAGATAAAAATAGGTTGCTGTCGCTAAATGTACTACAAAATCAATACACCAGCAGCTAATGAATAAATCAGTGTGTAATCAGAGAGAACTACAAAAATCCAACATGTATCAGCCTATACACATTATTTCATGAACCCAGTATCATATTTAACGTGTGAGTGTACTGGTAATCTTGGGAATATACTAGATTTTATGCTACATGTGCATCACATTCACTCAAAAACCTGATCTGCTTCACCAGTCTTTATTTTTAATTCCTTGGTTTTGTAGGGCTTAAAGGCAAATGACTGTCTCGATCACTAGCCTTTAAATGACTGTAGACTGAAGACAATGTGTGCAGGCTTTCAGCAAAGTAATTGCAGGGGTTTTAGATTTGAGATGATAATTTAATCTCAGTAGATGTGAAAGCATGAAGCAGAGCAGATCTGATTAGAGAATGAACTACAACGAACAGTGAGAGGTTCTTCAACTCCTTAGATACAAAAACTGACACGGCAGATCATGAAATGAAAAACTGATGAATTGTAGATACAACGTTTGTGTTTAATACTAATCTTACAATATCATCCAAATCAATATTACAGAGACGTATATGCACATTTCTAAACAATGGAGTATAAAATTGAGGCTTGAGTAACATTGAGGATTATCTAAATATAGAATAAATTTGGTAAAGGACGTTTTTGAGGGACATTCAGGGTTCAACCCGATCAAAGCAATGGACAAAAAGCGCTCAGCTAACCGAGGCCTGGCTGATCTCACACACTGCCTGGTGGGACAAATATGAAAGCAGCTTTGTTTGCGCTTGCTGCACCATTGGAGTGCCAGACCTTTAATGACCTAGCAAACATGAACTCTCTCACTCGTGCTTCTCTTTAGCTCCCTTCAGCATGCTTTTCCTTCATGGAACGCCACAATATCCTACTGTTACTCCGTATTTCAATTACTTTTTTCCCAGCACATACCCCATCCTTCAGTCTGAGTTCAAAGAAACATGAGCAGTCTGATTGGCTTCAAACTCTGGGGCCTAAACCGCATTCAACAAGTTTGTACTGTATCATTTGTGCCCACTGACTCATAAAATATGAGGGGACTTTTGATTGAATAACAGAACACTGAGAATAGCAGAACACAGTAATGAAAGTCTGATCTTGTGTTTCACTGGTTCTACAGACTGCCAGACTATCAGACTGCCTGTTTGTTATGAAACGCTGGCCTCCCAGGAACTCCCAGAAACTCTTTTCATGGCCCAAAAGTGAAAAAGGCTTGGAGAGAGGTCGGAACTGTACAGGGGATGTGGCAATAACTCCCAGCTGAGCTCCTGTAATGTGCAAGTGGTGTTCGTGAATGATTGTGTGTACCGTTCCCACAGACATCTCCCACAGTGTCTCTTTCGGAAGTTCTTGACATCAATTTTTAAAGGTCAGGCTGTCCATTCTCTGAATGTTCATGGGAACAACTGCAGTGAGCTCCAACCCACCTTGGCAAGGTTCATCAATCACGGACGTACGGCATTCTTTAAAACCTTTGCATCATTCAAATGTAATGTCAAGTGTATATGTCTACTGCGTTTATGCCTTCATTCATAAACTATTTTATCCTGGTCCTGGATTGACTTCATAGATAATGCTATTATAAAAACCTCTAACACAGAAAGTGATCGTCAACTTGGAATTTCTACTTGGGACCTGGTGCAGTCTCGTCAACCGTGACTTCAATATATGACAATAAATCAACATGCTGCTGGGCTGCTCTCCCAGCATCACAACTTTTTTAAGTGTACAAGCATTTGCTTTAGATCAATCTTTTTTTCATTAGATCCATTATATTTATGACGGAAATATACATCACTCATCAAAGTCCAGGTAACAAAAGAGGAACATGGATGCATCTGATTCAGGGATGGACATTTTTTCCCACTCTCACCCTCAGCTCTCAAGCAGCCATCCATTGCTGTTCAAACCTGGCTGTGTGCACCATCAGGACTCGGCTCCATCTCTAAACCCATTTATAATGGTAATAATTCAGTGTTTAGAACCAGTGCATCCTGACCAAGTGAACGAAACCAGAGAGGAAGCAGAGTCAGGCAGTTACCTAGCAACTATACAGACAGATCTGTTGCTATGTGTAAAATTTACACAGACCTGCAAAGCAAAGTAAAGCTGTATAATGTAGACGAGAGCTACATTTAGGGCAAAGAGAGAAGCGCTGACTTCTATCAGAGCCACTAAGATTCAGGACATGAGGAAGTAGAAGCTGCATGCAGTCTGTAAGAGACTGAAATAAGATTTGTGCAGATTGTGTGTTGGCTGGATTAATCATGGCTTCACAGATGGAGAAACAGGTTTGAAAGTTTCTATTTTTAATTCTGTGTGAACCAAATCAGGAAAAAAAAAAAGAAAAATGCCCAGAAACTAGTGTTCACTTGGAATTTGCGAACTAGTCTCTATTCATTTTTATTCGCCCTACAGCAATGGGTGTGTTCCACCTACAGAAACCAGGTGTGCTCCGGCCAGACACGGTGGAGGAGGACTATTGTGGAAGGAATTCTAACCTTCTTGCTTTATACATTATTATTAGATTTTTTAAATCAGTGTTTCTAGATATCTTAGGAGAACATTTGGAACAAATACTGAGATTAGTTTCCATTTGATTTTTTAGTTTATAGATTCGATTTTCTCTAGTAGAAATTGTACATTGTGTGCCAACACTTTATTAACAGGGAAAAAATACAAACAACCTCAGGAAGATGATTCTATCACCCTACTCCCTTTTACACCCACCATACCAGAACAACTTAAAGGTTTAGAAACATGACCTGACTATAGCCTGAACTACTGTATAAAATCCGTATAGCCTTAGTGAGAGATTTAGTTTTGAACATGGTGCCTATGTACAGTAACACATTCCTAAGCTTTGCTGAAAAATTAATAAAGCAGTGCTGAAGAATTTGTGGGAGGTTTATATTGGGCTGTCAAAAAAAACATTAATTTTGATTAATTACAGCAAAAATAACCAATAAAAATGATCAATCACGTTTTGTGGGGCAATTTCAGGCATGACTGAAGACATGATTGAAACCGTTGAAAGCGTTCTGGTCACATGATGGAGCAGGTAAGAAGATGCTGCTCGGCTCCGTGAACGGAACATTTACATGTAAAAAACACCCAGATGGAACTTTTATTAAGAGCACAGGGTAAGGTATTTTTCTACCATAGACATGCTTCAAGACAAAGCATTTAGCTATGAACCCATAGGTCTAAACTTAGCACAGTCCCTGATGTTAGTGCTAGCAGCCAGCAGCCTCATCAAGCCACACTCGAACAGGCCTTCAGATGCAAACTCTACCTGTGTCTACCTGTGACTGACTAACTAAATCCCTCAGAAAATGGATTGCAATACACTGCAGACCACTTTCTGTTTTATAGGTCTGGAGGTTTTAAAGATAGCATTGACTGACACAACTTACACGCTGCCATCCAGAATCACAACCGTGTCCAAAATCCAACAGCTTTACAGCACCGAGAACAGAAGGAGATGATGTGGCATGAGCCGTACAGTATATATTGCGCTGACTGGGGATCACCGGACTTCAGGTGGCAATCACAACTTCTTCTGTGTTACTTTCGCTGACAAAATTGCTGAAAATTAGATTAATTAGATAATATTTTAATTGCTTGACAGCCATAATATAATTAATAATTGTTTAACGTTCTCCTCAACTTGTGATAGAGCGCCATTGCAGTCATTGCATTAAAAAAGTGTTGAACTTAACCTGATTGAGCCATCTCTACCAATCGGTTGAGGTACGCTATGCTAAAGCAAATTCATTAGATGTTGCTGCATCTTTAAACATTGTGCCTTTTCACTTGCTTTGTAGGATACCATGAGAAATAAAGTGGATCAAAAACATTTTTGCTGTCCAGACAAAAATGTACCTTAGTTTAGAATTTGTAAATATATTTATACTTTTACATTTCAAATCAACCATTTGTGAGTGTTTTTGTCTTAATGAGGAAAACATTTCTTAATGCTTTTTCTTAAAGTCAGCATTTTATACATACATTATATGGAGCGTTGCATGTTCTTATAACGCTATTAGTTATACTTGAAGAGCATAATGTTAATGTCTGTATGCAACGTCTGAGTATTGTGAAAGCACATTACATCACATTATATAACTATGTACAGCACAGACTGGCAGCAAGAAGAAGAAAAAAAGAACACACAAGTACATGTATCTCACTTTGTACACCGGGGTATTGTCATGCTGGAACAGCTTTGGGCCTCATAGTGCCAGGAAGAGAAATTGTAATGATACAGTACTCAAAGACGTGCCAATTTTTTAAACGATTTATTAAAGACACAGGGCTCCACATACTTAAGGACACTGTTGAAGAAAAGTTATTTCAGACATTTGACCTTGCTGTGACCTTGCCCATGCCAAGCTCAGATCCAAACTCTGATCAGTTCATCTACAAGTTACAATGCTGGTTCCATATACTGTAAATTCTACAAATATTTAAAACCACTAACAAGAATCTCAGACAGACACTGTCCAGACGGTAGTGCAGGCACGAAAACATTCTGAACGATAAACTAATCACTGAGTGTCCGAGTCCCGAGAGCACTGCAGAGATCCGAACTCAGTGGCATAGTGATGAGATTATTACAGCAGTGTGTCGCTAAAAACACCCGAGCAGGCACAAACAGTGTTAAAGCATCGCTGCATCTTTACTGCTGCGCTGTGTGTCCTGTGTACATAAACACACACACACACACACACACACACACACACACACACACACACACACACACACACACACACACACACAGTCTGCAGTCTGAAGCTTGATTATGATGGCCTGTGTCACCTGCATATTACCAAGGGACCTGGTATACATAAAGACAAGCTCTCACACACACTCACACACATACTCATACAAACACACGCACACACATACAGTACACACACACAGGACCACATGCACTCCGAGTAATAGTGAGTGAATTTGTCTAATGAAGACCAGATTAAATCTGCAGATTTTTTAAATTATTACATAATTTTCAAAATCCAGAGATATGTGTTAGGGAAAGAAACTTGCCTGACCTGAGACAATACGATCGTGGGGGACTGACCGGTTTATCACAAAGTAGCTTTGTACTGTACATAGAGAATCTCTCTCTCTCTATGTATCTCTCTCTTTCTTTGTCTTTCAGTAAGATGGCAGTAATATTTTAGTGAGAAGATGACTCACATACATGCTCTGAAAGGATGCAGCAATGTAGAAATCCTTCTTTACTTACACTCTCTGTCTCTCTCCTCTTCTCCTCCTCTCTCCTCTCGCTACTCCAGTTCACACGGACCTTCTTCCAGCTCTCCGTTTCAACATGTCTCTCTCGGCCACTCTCCTCCTCTCTGTCTTCTCTGTCGTTTTTGATCTTTCTTCCCTTCTATCCCATTTGCTTGTTCCCTCGCTCTCGGTCCGGCGCTCCACGTCCTCCTTCTGCCTGGTTACTATGGATACTCCCATCCAGAGAGGACGAGTGTCTCTGCAGCCATGCAGCATTCAGTACTACAGCTCTTAATACTGTAAAGCTTTCTCTCTTGCTGCCTCTCTCTCTCCCTCTCTCTTCCTCTCTCTGTGACTATGTAGGGGTTTTGCTGGTTAACCCCTTCAGCACCTCCGCTGCAGTGAGAGACGGAAGCTGCTCCACACATTTAGTCCACAAGACACTGAACATCAATTTTCTCTAGCAATCTCAATCTGTTTACTAAAGCAACGTCTTCAGACATTGTTTAAAATCCTACTAGCTCCTTCTTTCTCTCTTTCTTTTTCTTTTTTCCTCTCTTCTTATGTCAGGACAGAGAAAGCGCAGAGGTTCTACACTACAAGAAAAAATGCTCAAGCAACAAGAACAGACGAGACTGAGCATGAAAGGAATACTTTGCATGCTTTGTTAGCTGGGTGTGTATATGCATTTAAGGTTATATACTGTGCATATCTATAGATTGCTCTATCTATCTATCTATCTATCTATCTATACATATAAACACACACATACAGGTATATATGGATCTATTAACCGTTCCTCTGGAAGCTTCTTGTAACACCGTGACTCATAACATCTATCTCTCTATCTTCTTTTCATATAGCTTTAGATAAATGGAAATAAAGGTTGGCCTTCTGTCCTCCCAGAATGCATTTCACGTCCTCCGTGAACTTGCTGTAGTCACTAGATTTATATGATGATCCACAAGATTATTACTACCACGGTACAGTTAAATTCTCAAATCTGATTGGTCAGAAGGTGTGTGCTTTATGCATAGTTCTATGCATTATTATTATTATTATTATTAGATCAGAAATATTGCCAAGATAAGAAATATATTGTCGCTAAACGATGCAGAAAAACTAGTTCATGCTTTTATCACCTCT
>JAQMYG010000012.1:27858739-27877177 GCA_030014215.1 Clariallabes teugelsi
TATATATAGTGGATCAGATCTCAGAGGAAAAACGCTGCATATGCATAATATTCTGTAACGCAGGATTGTAATTTGATTTTTAATATAAATGTATATTGTTTGGAACCCGGAATGGTTTATACATAAAAAGTACTTCAGTAATTATAAAAGTTCAGTAGTTCAAAAAAACAATATCAGATACATATTAGATACATCAGATACATATTATTTAAAATGTGTATGTATCAATCAGGCGTAACATTAACACATTGATATTGATTATCAATTATATGCCAGTAAACTGGTGACAGGATCATGGGAACACAAGGCTCATTTATGTCTATGTGGGCAAAGGTTAGCCTGTGTGATAGGCACCAGAACACCCAGTGCACAACACAGCTGGCACACACGGGGCCAGTGAGAAAAGAGGCCAAAACCACTAACACGGCCTCCAAACACTCCAGATCCCAATCCGATCGTGCACCCATGAGATCCACAGAGGCTTCACAACTCACAGCACCAAAAGGAACTGCTGCCTGGTGCCAGACACCACAGCACACACCCGCAGGTCCTGTGGAGTCATACCCCAAGGGGCCGGTGCCTACACAAGGGGAACCTACTGTACATAACATTTGGCATAATGCTCTGAACTATAATGTTACGGCTGATCCATATATAATTTGCAGTATTGTCTTGGTTACAGTGTCAAGTCCAAGGAAATTGCTTAAAATGGTTGAACTGCATCACTTTGAGTATATCAAGCACCAGGCTTCAAACACAGCAAGTACTGTAACTGTTTAAGCAGATGAAGACATTTTTAGACTTACATTGATGAGCTCAATCTCCCAGATCTTCTTAACCAGTTCCATAGACGTGTAGCCATTGATGAGGAACGACTTGGTGTAGTCTCCTAGCTCTAGTGACTCTAGCCATTCTGCCACTGAGGTGGGGTTGTTGCCATCATAGCCTATGGGCCGCACCTGCAACACACACACATCATTACAAAGCATGAAGACCAGCTCAGCTTCTCATCACTAGAAACTAGTTCTTGTTCACACTCTCAGCAGAGGACGTAGTGAGCTATGTTCTTTATTCACACCAGCTCTGGAGGGATTGATAGTAGCTCTTGGTAGTCTCTTCCTGACCTCGTATTTTCATATTACTCATATACACTAGTATACAGATACTAAATCAGTCATTGCTTCATCTCTTTTCAGGAGAGTTCAGGATTAAATGAATGTTGATCATTTTTATTCTGGCAGATTTAAATCTGTTGCATTATGTAAGGAATGCAACACATGGGGAAATAATCAATAATAGGGTAGTGTGAAATAAGTTAGTTATAGATATATATATCTAAAGCCACTATAAAACCGTATCTTGCTTTTCTTTCTATAGGACAGACAAACGCAGCTTGTAGCATTCCCGTACGTGTTGAAGAAAACCTTTTTTTAAGTGTTTATTGTTAGGCTTTTACTTTGTGCAAATCCAGTACAAAAGTCCCTGTGAATGAGTGTTACTATGGAAACAATAACATATTAGATCAAGTGTAATAATATAAAATGCTGATTTCCTGGGATTTTCACACAGAACAGTCTCTAGAGTTTACACTGAATGGTGTGAAAATCCAAAATCTTCCATCTAGTAGCAGTTGTCTTGGTCAGAAGAGATTAACCAGGCGACATGAAAATCACAAGAAGGCTATGGTAACTATAATTAACAGGCTTTACAACATAAATTGTTCTTGCCAGACAAATATAAATTGTATTTATGCTGGACTTGATGGATCCTAGATGTTAGGGATTTGTCAGGATATATGGCTGATGTTTAAACAAGTTCAATATTCGTGTGTTTAATAAGGAGTGTTAAAGATTGTGATACCCCCAGTACATGCCTGTAAACTGATTAACTGATTTATAAGATTTTAAATAATTATTTTAAATCTTAAATTAAGTCTTAATTAATATTATTTTAAGTTTTAGCCAAAATAAATGTAGAAATTTTGTTAAAAATGTATAGCATAGCACCAAAGACCTTATAAAGCACCATATTTCTGGACAACTTGGACATGTTCCTTCCATTGTATAAAGAGAAATGACAACAAAATGCACTTAACTTGTTTGATTAAAACACATTCAAATTCTAATTTAGAAATGCAAAAAAGAAATAAATAAAATCACACATAATGTGCACATACACCATACTGTATGTACATAACCCATATACAGTACACTGTAGTGGGTTCATGCTGATGGCTAGAGGGAAAAGTTTAGCTGTTCCTGCTAATTTGCTATGTGTAATACAGTATACTGATGTGTACGTTTCCAGTCTGTTCAGAAATATAAATATTCTGCTTCACACTGACCTTCATGAGTCAAGCTACTCATGGTGATGCATGGTGCGAGCCATGTGTAAATGTCACTGCTATTTGTTTATGAGTGAGAGGCGTTATGGCCTCTGTGTGATCTGTGCCTGGTGTACTAACCCTGGGTAGCAGGCGGATGGCCTGCAGAAGGCGCTGTCTGTGTGCTGAGTTTAGAATTCCGATCTCCAGCAGGTCCTGGTCCTCCACCACATTGCTGCCCTGTAAGATAATAAATAAAAATTGTTATAAACAAATTACACAATCAATATACTGACAATTATAATAATTATTATAGCAAGTAAAAGGTCGAAAGATTTATGTACGTTTCCTCAATTACAGTAACTTGGCCAAGAATCATTTTGTTCAAGACATTTTGCAAATTTCACATGCACAGCAGACAAATAAACACTTCTTCATACAAATGGTCTATACAGTTTCCACAGAATGCTACAGCATCTCTATAGGTGCCTATATGACTACATGTTCTACTGTATTTTTCTTTAATTAAAACTTTATAGACCTGCAATGGAACTCTACAAAAAGAGTAGAGTCGACAGAACTCTGACTTAATTCTATAGAACTCACAACTATAGAAGTTTAGCAGACACATTCGCAGCCCTGAACCCTAAAGAAGAAATTCTATGAAATGTTTATTTTATTATTTTTTTTACTGAAACTGTTCTATGGAATTCCATAAGACCTATAAAAGACCTATAATCCCATATGCAAGCTCTGTAAGAAAAAAAATATTATAGAAACACAGTCTATAAAAATGCTTCTATGGAAAAAAATAGTTTAGAACACAATTATCTAAAACTTTCCTGTCCTAAAAGTTAACTAAAAAGTTCTCTTTGAGCTCCTCAGACACGAGTAAAGTTTCTTACTCTAAAGTTGAGTAAAGAACCTGCTCTAAATATTTTTGGGTTTTTATTAAAAAAAATCTATAGAATATTTTTCTTTAGAAATTCTATAGAACATTTTAAACAGGGGTTACATGATAGTTTTACAATATGTATTACAAAGAATGCTGAGAATTACAATGAGACAAATCTTACACAAAACCATCCCAAGTACATGACCGTGAACATAGCTCACTGGTTTGGCTACTTATTTTTTTTTTACACACATACATGTGTACGCACATGTTCACACACACACACGCGCACACACACACACATACACACACTCACACACACACACACATACACACATGCGCGCACACACACACACACAAAGTAGTATAAATCTATTGCTTCATGTGGAGTTTCACCTTTAATGACCTTTACTTAGGCCTTATCAGACCAATCAGCTAGGACCCCGGCAGAGATCTGAGCGCATTAAACATAACTCCACACTCTAGCGTTCATATTCACACACACAAGCATAAACAAATCAGACAAAGGCAATAATGGACAGACTGTGTGGTGCATTATGAATGATTAAATCATGCTGATTAAAGCTCTGAGAACCAAACATCTGCTTCAGACACCATAATGAAACACCAGCATGCATCCACAGGCATTGTACTGTGTCCTTGAGTAAACATTTTTAATTCTTGTCTATTGTTCTTTTCTTGATTCTCTATAAGTCTTAGTCCCCTCAACCTTGACTCATCTTCTCTCCGATGCGATCCTCATATGTGGTATGAGTTGCAGCTAATATTATGGATCAAGTACTCGAGTGAGCCTCAAGTACATATTCCATACTATGATCAGGATCTGGTAAGTGTGCTTGTAGAGTGTTACACCTGTGCTACACGTATACTGTATGTATATATGTATTCTACGGGATCTGGTATGCTTGCATAAAATATGCCATTCAGTTGATCTGATAGTGATAATGACAGCTGCTACAGCATCACAAAAAGGCTAGAATAACAACAGCGGTGTATACCACTCACTTTTATTCACCCGCAGTACATTAGTTAGCCTGGACAAGCAGGCTGTCGAGTAACCATGGCAATAAGTACCATGATCCACCACATGCAAGCGTGTTCTATTCAAAAATAGACCTGATGAAAATAGCATTATCAGAACAAGACAATCAGACCCTCTCCTAGCAGATAAAAATATGCAGTCTCAGTGGTCAGATAATTCCGGAATCAAATTGCACAAATCAAACTTGTATACTCTTTTACATTACATATGCAAAACCACAAGGTTTATTATATTAAGTCATTATATAACATAATGCAAAATGTTTTGGCTAATAAGATATTGGGTTGAAAGTGAGTAGAAAGTCATATAGTGAGTGGACATTCATACAGTAGGTAGAAATTCATAGAGTGAGTGGACAGTAATTCAGTTCAGCTCGGTTCAGTTTATTTGTAAAGCACTTTTACCAATTAACAATTTTACAAAGCAGCATCACAGAAATTTTATATTTAGATCTAGATTAAAATGTACAAAATGTAAAACTTTGTAGCTTTACTCATAAGTCCCTAATGAACAAGGCAACAGTGGCAAGGAAAACCTCCCAGAGAAATTTAAGTGGACCTAGATACTGTACAGTAAATAAACAGTAAGTGGAAATACAACCAGGAAGAGAACATTTATAAAGTGAGTGAACATATAACAGTGAGTGGACAGAGAGTGGACATGCATACAGTACACACACCAAGTGGACATTCATAAAATGAGTGGACATGCATACAGTGAGTGGACATTCCTACAGTGAGTGGACATTCCTACAGTAAGTGAATATACATACAGAATGGTCATTCTTAGAGTAAGTGGACAGCAAATGGACATGTGGTGGACATTTATACAATGAGTAGAGGAACATACAGAGAGTGGACAGGGAGTGAACATACATACAGTAAGTGGACATTCATACAATGAGTTGAAAAACATACAGTAATTAGACATACATACAGTGAGTGGACATATATATATGTAAATGAACAGTGAGTGGACACAGTGAGTGGACATTTATGTAGTAAGTGGACAGTTAGTAGACATGCTAAAGTGAGTCAACTGTAAGATGACAATAAGCGAACATTTACTGTATATAGGAAGTGGGCAGTAAGTAGACATACAGTGAATGGACATACTGTACACACCGTAAGTGGACATTTACACAGTATGTGCACAGTGAGTGGACAATAAGTGGACAGTCAGTGGGCATACTGTCCAGTATATACAGAAAGTGGACACTCTCATTGTCTTGGAGATTTGTAAAGTTTTCACTTGGACAGAAGGAGGACTGATTTGGATCGGAGTGGGATGAAAGTCTCGGTGCTGCTGAACAGCGAAAAAATCTGTTAGCACTGACGATAAAGAAGCTTCGTTCATCTCTCTTTATTAACCCACATGTTTAACAGGCTGCATGTACAGTAGATACAGAGAGAGACACTACTCAGGTACAGCTGAGACTAGAAAACACTGCGGCAAAGCAGCAGCACAATACCCAGCACATTTAAAAGTATTTCTGAGGGATTTGATCTATTAGATATTTACACTAAATTACAGTACACCCAATAAGAGGCAGAGAGAGAGAGAGAGAGAGAGAGAGAGAGAGACTGTGTGCGCAGTGTTTGTTTGTGTGTGTGTGTGTGTGTGTGTGTGTGTGTATTCATGTAGGATTTTCAATTACTCCAAGCGTTGATTATTGTTCAGAATTAACAATCATTATGAAGTGGACAGGTGGACGCAAGTCCAGGTTTACAGTTTTAATACAAAGATAAAATAAAATAAAAGCGATTAGTGACACCTAGAAACAGGCAAATCTATGATCAGAAGATATTTTGTGGTAAAAATAAAGAATTAAATGCAAACTTAACTGATTTCCATACCACAATTTTATTACACTAATTAAATCTTTCATGTAAGTGAGAGTAGTGTCAATTTTTTAAAAATAACATCAAATCATCATTTGTCATCTCAATTTGTTCATCTAAGCTGTAGTTCATGGATATAATTAATATTGAAATCCTACCAGGAAAACTTTTCACTGATGAACTGCAAATTGAGTGCCAAAATTAAAAAGCATCATCCCTTCAGATAAATAAATCTCTCATAGCTTTCAAGACGCCATCCTTGATATACTTCCTTTGTTAATATTCTGTATCAACCTCAGCATTATTTAGCAGTTTGACAGTAAAATGGTCTCCACTTTGTGCTTTATCTCTCTGGGAGTGTATTGTATTGTATTGTATTGTATTGTATTGCAGTTCAATATTGTACTGAACTGAATCTATGAACTATAGAACATTTTAGAACTAAAGCCACCCACAAGAAAACTAAATATTGAAGACAAATTGTCTGAATTATGTTTGGAAAGTGTTTTATTTCATTGTATTTAATTAACATTTCACCCAGTATGACATAATGCAACATATAAATATAAATAATGCATATATTAATAAACTAATCAATGAATATTTAAATATCATATAAACTGTGTTTAGTTGTGTATGTTACCCTTTTGGATTTCCATATTCTCGATGACACGATCCACCTCGAGGACACAGAAATTACAAATTTCATATTTTAATTCGCTATAGCCATCTCCTGCATGCTACTGTAAGCTACACTTCTTCCCTCTGTATTGTTCGAATTTATTTAGCTTAGCATTCATAGTAGAAATATGATTAGCCTCATCCGTATCTCTTTAACATATTGGGTGTCCTTGAAAATGAAAGGGTAAAATTGCAAATAAAAAGCAAATGTTCCATTGTTGGCTCTAGTGATCATTTGAGTTTCCCTTTTCATTGTGGCTTTAATGTCGTGTCCATGCTGAATCCAGAAACCACACACTGAGAATTGTTTATTTTTGTGTATCTATTTTGCGTTTTCATTTTGTCAGGTATTTTGCCTAAAGTTCTGAAAAAGAAATGAAAAGTGTAGTTTGCCTTCTACTATTCTTGTTGAGTTTCAGTTTTAGTTATTTTGTTGTGATCAGTTATCAGATACGATGTTGTGATCAGTTATCAGATACGATACAGCATTTTACGAGCACTGACTTGTCACTGACACGAGTGCTCGAGTAGGTTTGCAGTGCATTTTATTTCAATTAACCTCTCGAGACCCCACATCATACATTTTCTCTCTACTACATTGTGTGTATCTCCTTGTAAGGTCCTCAGATCAGCACCACTGGATGTTACTCTATGCAAATAGTTATCAGATCTTAATAAACAGAAAGAGGAGAAATTACAAGGCACCTACAGTAACAGAGTTTTGTTTCTACAGTGCAGAAATTATCAGATGATTGTAAATACACATGAACTGCAAACATACATGAACAAATGCTGTATTGTGGATAAGATGATAAGAAACAAGGGACTTAGTAGTTAAAACTATAAAGGAACTATACATTTAGTGGAGCGACTGGTGCATAACAAGAACTTTAGAGATGTTTTAAATGAATTCAACGTAAAATCTGCCTAAAAGAGATGAACCAAAAACTGTACTGTTGATCAGTGTGGACACATTCCCACTTACACAAGAAAATATAATCAGCTCGGGGAAAGAAAGTCACTTTACTTTCATGATAAAGTTGCCAGCTGTATGATTAGCCTCCTTGCTCAACATCAGTCCCTGACCTCACTAATGCTTTTGTACTGTATATGAACAAACGCAAATCCCAACACTGTTCCAAATCTAATGGAAAGCCTTTTCAGAAGAGTGGAGCTTATTATGATGCTAAATTTGGAATGGGATGCTCAACAAACATGTATGGGTGTGAGGTCAGGAGTGCACATACTGTTGGTCATACTTTTGGCCATAGTGACTGCAAAATGAGATAAATCCATTCTGGCAGTCTTAGGGTGAAAAAGAGAATATTCTGTGCATGTTTACTTTAAGTAACAAGAGTGTTAAAAAGTGCAAATTTTAAAATATTATGTCTAGATTGTTATGGTTGGATCATTGTGATTTTTGTAAAATTTTGCAAAAAGCTATTACTGCTCCTCTCACAGTTGTTTCACAATGGACAAATCAGCCTGCAATTGTGTATGAAACTCATGCTTTGATTATTTAGTACGTCTTTGGCAGAAAATTGGAACAATAGAATAGTGTTGAGTTTTTGTTGTGCACAAAACCACAAAAAGCTGAATTTGCAATGTAGTTGATAACATCATGGAAGTTCATGAATGCTGGAGTAACTGCAATCGCTGTAACAGACTGTAAACGTCCTTTATCTTGGCTTCAAGGTCCATCTAACACATTTACTTTACATTTAGTTCCTTGCCATAATATGAAATGTACAATAGATGTAAATGGTTTACTCTGTGTGTACTAAAATGAAGTTTGGTGTTTCACAGGGTTCAGTTTTAGGCCCACTGCTATTTCCTCTCTACATGATTCCTCTGGGCAACCTAATTTGTAAGTATGGTTTTAATTTCCAAGCTCATGCTGATGACACACAGTCTATGTCTCTGTAAAGCCAGATGTGAAAGACACTGGATGCTAATTAACTTCATTCTGCTTAATTCTGACAAGACAGAAGCACTGGTACTAGGACCACATGCAGTTACACAGCACAGTCACACAGTAACTCTGGATGGGCTTTATCATGTGCAGCAGTAAAATACCTTTGTGTCATCCAGTCTTTCATTTGAAGCTCATGTAGATAATATTGCTAAGATAACCTTCTTTCATTTCAGAAATATTGAATGGAATATAATGTCACTCTACATGATGTAGAAAAACTAGTGGTATTTGTCCTCTCTGATTATTGCAAGGCCTTACTGTCTGGGGTTAAGCTAGGTGCATAAACAAGCTCTAGTTAGTCCAGAATGCACCTGCCAGAGTCCTTACTAGGGCCATAATATTTGAGCACATCACTCCTATCTTATCCACACTGCATTAGTTCTCAGAGAAGTTTCACATTAATTTAAAAATAATACTCTTGACCTATAAAGCACTGCTACTCTTACTACGATCAAAGGGTGCAGCTGCATGTCAGTACCTTGTATAACTACAGCAGAGGCAGTTTTTTTTTCTTAAAAAGAATATCCCAGAATTATGGAATAACCTTCCAATTAATGTTCTGGACTCAGACACAGTCTTAGTACTGTATCTGAGTCCAGGTTGAATTTTTATTTTATTTAGCCAAACGTTTTGTGTTAGGTAAGAGGTCAGATCTGGGGAACTCATCCACACAGAGTATTGGGGTGAACTGGTATGTTTGGATGCTGTCTGCCCCCACTATCACTAATCACTCAGCTTTGTTGACAGTGGAGTGATTGGTTGCTTACTTCCTTGGGAGCCCTCATGTCTACAGAATGTTTCCTCTCTCTCTTTCTCAGTTGAGCTACACATGGAACTCATGAGTTGTCAACCCCCTCTTCCTTCCAGATCTGTCTGACACATTCTGGTGCCCCACTTGGAGGCCTCTGGCTCTCTGCTGGGGTCAGCCCCATATGGTCTGCTTGGGATGCATGTGGTGACTGGGGCTGGTTCCACTTGACCATAAAGATGGTCTTGGACTAGGCTCAGGCAGATAGTTGTTCTCTGATACCTTGTGACTGCAGTCCCTCAATAGTTCAGAACTAAATTTCCCACACACAAACATTTCTCCTGTTATACTGGAAAACTTAAAGACTCTCAACACACGGTATGATCACAAATCAATCCCTGCTATCGGATATCACCCAAATGAGGATGGGTTCACTGTTGAGTCTGGCTCCTCTCAAGATAACTTCTTATTGTCAGCTCTGGGGGTTTTTCCTCGTCACTGTTGCCCTCAGCTTGCTTATCAGGGCCAAACTGATAATTATAATTTATACATATTTCCTCACATTTCCATTTTCTTTTTTATTCTGTAAACCTGTTTTACAGTGTTGACAAATAGACATTTCAAAAATCAGTTCTCCACATTTTGTTAGGTTTCATACAAAATGTATTAAACTCTTTTCCCCACATCATTCCACACACAATACTCCACAATGACAAAGGAAAAACAGTTGCTATACTGTAGTTGTTTGTTAATTAAAAAAAATAAAGACTGAAATATCCTATTTACTGTACATAAGTATTCAGTCCCATCACTTAGCACTTGGTGAAAGCACCTTTGGCAGCAATAACAGCCTCAAGTCCGCTTGTAAATGATGCTACAAGCTTGGCACACCTTTCTTTTGGAAATTTCTTCCATTCTTCTTGGAATAATCTTTCAAGCTCATTGAGGCTGAACAGGCATGGTCAGTTCACAGCCATTTTCAGATGTCTCTAGAGATTCTCTATTGGGTTCAAGTCCGTACTCAGGTTGGGCCACTCCAGGACTTTCACAGAGTTGTACTGAAGCCACTCCTACAGGTATGTTTTCTTGGCGTTATGATTTGGGTCATAGTCTTATTGAACTGTAAACCTTCTTCCCAGGCTGAGACCCTGAGCACACTGGAGAATGTTTTCACTCAGGATAACTCTATGTTTATCTGCATCACTTTTCCCTCTATACTGACTAATCTCCTAGTCCCAGTCAAACATCCCCACAGCATGACTGTCTTGACTGTAGGGTGGTTTTTAAAATGTGATGTGCAGTGCCTAATTTCAAATAGTTCAAACTTTGTGTTATCAGAGGATTTTGTTTCTCATGGCCTAAGTCCTTCAGGTGATTTGTGGCAAACTCCCAGCTATCTGTCATGTGCCTTTTAGTGAATAATGGCTTCATAATGGAATTCATAATAATGGAATAATGTCTGTACCATATAGGCCTGATTGGTGGTGTACTGCAGTGATAGCTGTCCTTCTGTAAGTCACTCCCATCTCCAAAAGGGAATTTTAGGATTTCATTTATAGCTATCCTTATGTTCTGATCTGGAATGACTGTTGATCGTTCCTAAGCTTTTCAATTTGAGAATGATAGAGGCTATAGTGCTTTTTGGTGCTTTTAATTTTTTTAAGGTTCTTGTATCCTTCCCCAGATCTGTGTCTTGACACAATCCTGTCTACAGATAATTCTTTCAATCGCATGGATTTTTTTTCACTCTGACATGCACAATCTACAGTACTGTGAGACCTTATACAGACAGGTATATGCCTTTCCTGCGTATGTCCAATGAAGTAAATTAGGCAGAGGTGGACTCCAGACAAGTTGTAGAAGCTCAAGGACCATTGATAGGATACATCAAAGCTTATTTGCATATGTCATAACAAAGGGTCTAAATAATAATGCAAATGGGACATTTCAGTCTTTATTTCTAAATGTAAATAAATTAACAAAAAACTACAAACACCTGTTTTTACTTTGTAGAGTACATGGTCTACACTACCTTGTGGAGTATTGTGTGTAGAATGATGAGGGGAAATATTTTAAGATGACGTATGGAAAGCATATCTGGTCTGAAATTTTTTTGTTGACACTGTAAAAAATACAATTGAATTGAATTGAACTGGATTGTTGTTGTATTACTTGGTAATTGACTCTGTATCCACCCTGCCTCTGATGGTCTGAAGCGCATTAAGAAGGCAAGGAATGTCACAAATTACCAGTTGACAAGGAACACCTGTGAATTAAAAAGGTGACTACCTCATGAATCTGAGGAGAGAATGCTCTGAGTGTGCCAAATTATAATCAAAGCTGAATGTAGCTACTTTGAGAAATCTAAAGCATATACTGTAACATATTTTATAATAAAGGGAAAAAAGAAAAACCACTGAAGGAGAAGCTGACCGGTAGTTGTCCAAACTTTTGACCGGTAGTTTATATTTACTGTAATTTGCATGTGTGTGAAACTTTAAAACAATTTCAATTCTCAGTGCTATAGATGTTTTTTCTTCAATATTTTACAATAGATTTCTGTTGAATTTAAGACCAAGTTTCACAGTTTGAATAGAGTTTCCTTGGTCCACTATTTGTGCTTCCCAAGCAAAAATTTAAAATGCGTGTTTGATTTATGCGATATTAAATTATTTAAATGAAGATTACATGACATTTTACTTTAAATGTTTTAATTTCTTTAAAAAATAACATTAATTGGCTTATATTATGATTTTTTACCTTTGAAGATTTGCATACATGAAATAAGACAGATAAATATGCTTTTTGGGATTGTTTTTAAATCCAAACATAAACGTAAAGGTAAAAGTAATTTTTTGTTTAGAAATGTGTTATTTACTGGAAATATAACTGGAAGTATTGCTGAGGATAAATGTATGCAAATTCAAGTGTACAAAAACATGATTGTTCAAACTGCTGTCCTATGTAAATTCCACTTTGATTAAAAAATGTCTGGGGCCACTTTACCTATTATTTTAGGGGAGTTGTTATGTCAAATAATTTTTCGTAACTTAAGAAATATTTTGATTATTGTTTTATCATTATAAACCAACATTCTAACTGTTACCATAAAAGTATTTGTTTTACAGTGTACCTGTGTGCAGTGCAGATGCATAAGAGAGAAACTGAGAATATGAGAGAGAGAGAGAGAGAGAGAGAGAGAGAGAGAGAGAGAGAGAGAGAGAGAGATGTGGGACTGATATTCAACACACACATATATAACACTATATGTGCTTTGTGCTTTAAAAAGCAAATGAGTATCACCCATACACACACAAACATTAATATGCGTGCATATTAATAAAGAAAAAAACAGTTGCACAGTTGCACGCTAGAAGCTGAACTAAGCAAATTGAAGCTGATTTCTCCTGTGTAGCTCTCACTGCATGATCGTCTCAAACACACAGCAGTTGCCTAGGCAACCAAAGGAATAAATGCAGGTCTAGGAAAGGGTGATTGAAATATGTCACCAAACACAATCAAAATTATTCATTATAATCATGGAGAAAAACACACACACACACACACACACACACACACACACACACACACACACACACACACACACACACACACGCTGTTTATCTCAGTATTCCATTAACACAATTATTAAATAATGTTCTGCATACAATTAAATCTAATTGTAACCACCACTTTTGGTAGCCAAAAATACATTCCCTCCTAACAAAAATTAAACAAAACAAAAACACAGCAGGTTTGTGCATACTGTAAATACTAACACATGTCAGATTTTTAAGCAGCGTCCTCAAATCCAATGAAACACTTCATTGCACTACATAATTTATCTATCTATATAGGTTTGTGTATTCTGTGACTTGTCTCTAAACACTTCTACATCAGTAACTATAGCAAAGAGTTCACACACTGGTTTTTACAACATGTTAAGCAATATACACACACAGTTTACATACAGTCCAAGTATATTTTAATTCATCATAGATCCTCCATGCCAAGTTTCATGCCAGATGGTTTCTGTTTAGAAATTATGCACAGAAATCTGCTTAAGTAAACTGCCCTTGTCCTCACTTTTCTGTGAGTTAGAATATGTAGAAGGGAGGACCATCTGACAATGCACACAATCTGGGTGTACAGCTCTGCACAGTCAGTTGTCCCAAACTGCTCTGTACTAAATAATTTTACATTATTATAGGGCTCATGAAACTTATCAATTAGGCTTGAAAATCACATGGTTAGGCGGTATGGTAATGCAGATATTTTGAAAATGTTCATATGTTTTCTCGATAACGTGTACTGCATTAATATACAGCTTTAAAACACCTACATCTCTTTATTTCAGTATTTTTAATCTTGTTATGAAAAGCATGAAATAAATCTATATGCTCAATACATTAAAAATACACCGAATAGCCATAACATTCAAATCACCTGCCTATTATTATAAAGGTCCTCCTTGTGCCACCAAAACAGCTGTGACCTGTCCAAGCATGGATTCCAACATACCTCTGGATTTATGCTGAAGACCTTAGAGGTAGATCCTTTAAGTGGTGCTGTGATAGGTCCTCAATGGATCAGACTTGTTTTTCCAGGAAATCCCACAGATGCTAAATCAGATTTGTGGATTTTGGTGGCCAAGTCAACATCTTGAACTCTTCAAGTCATTTCTCTCAAATAATTCCTAACCATAATTTGCAGGGTGTCAGCGTACCACTATCCTGCTGAAGGAGGCCACTGACATTAATGAATATTGTTTCCATGAAAAGGTGTACGTTGTCATTAACAATGTTTTGGTATGTAATATGTGCAAAGTAACATCAATATGTATGGCAGGATCCAAGGTGTCCCAGCAGAATACTGCCCAAAGGACTGCCTCTGCCAGCTTGCTTTCTTTCTATCCTGGTGCCATCTCTTCCCCCGGTAAGCAACACACATGCACCATCCACATAATGTAAAAGGAAATCAGATTTTTCAGACAGGCCACATTTTTCCTTTTGTCTATCATCCAGTTTTGATGCTTGTGGTGGGGGACACGCCAACACGGTCACTCTGACACCTTTTGATCAGTGACGGTATTAACATCTGTTAATCTGATCAAAAACACCGGCCTACTTTTGTTAGGTACTAACCACTGCATACTGGGAACATACCATACGACCTGCTGTTTTAGAGGTGCCCTGACCCGTTTGTCATCACAAGCTGACCCTTGTCAAATTCACTCAGATCCTTTTGCTTGCCCATTTTTCCTGCTTGCAACACATTAACTCTGAGAACTGACTGTTCACTTGCTGCCTAATATATACCACCCCTTGACAGGTGTAACTGTAATGAGATAATCAATACAATTCACTTTACCTATTTGTGGGTATAATGTTATATCTGATGGGTGTATATAATACATAATATAATAATATAAAATAATCAAGTGGTAGAAATGCTCATGGATAAATTACAGTAGTATAAAAAGTAACATACAAAGTGAAAGTTTGATACAATACCATGCAACATATATGTACAGAAGGTCCTAACCATGTTAATACTTGTTTTCTGTAACACTCGACTGTGCTATCAGGTGATGTAGGTTTTTATTTTCATGGAAATGACTTATGACTCTCCACAGATGGTCTCCACAGATTGGACTACTACAGTACACCTTGCTTGTGCTCCTCCAGCTCCAGTGGTCCATAAGACCACTACAACTGATTTAGATTGAGTAACGCAACCTCAGAAAAATTTCCCTAAGTTCGTTCACATCAGAGTGTCCTTCTACAGCTTGCACCAACCTTAAGACAAATGTCAAACCCCAATCTATACTACGCAGTCTCCATGCTACAAACAAACTAGACCCCAGGATGTGGGCAATTGCACTGGTACTGGATCTTCTTTTGGCTGTCTGAAAAGACGCTATGGGTGAAACTGGCCTACAGACACAAGTTTGTTCTCTACAATGTACTATTTTTACCCTTATGTTTACCCCAGGACTGTTAAATACTTAGTTCTCATTGGTCAGAAGGTGGTAACTTGTCTTGTGGTAAACCAAAATAACACTTTCAAATAGTGTAGCCATAGAACTTTCTCACAGCTTGGCGACCTGTCAACGGCTGCATGATGGTAAGTCTAGCCTGAAGTTACCAGACATGCTGTATCAGTTTGTACACAAGATTGGATTTATTTTCTACATTGTAGAACAATACTCGAGACATGTTGCTCTAAAATAGTCACCAACAATCACCATGATGGAACTGGCTCTCATGAAGACTGTCCAAGGAAGGCAAGACCAAAACTTTCCTTTGCTGCAGAGAAGTTCGTTTAGAGTTAGCAGCCTAAGCCTTATACTAGAGAGGAACTAAAGATAATATAAGTTATATACAATATTAGTTCATAACCACTTTGCTGTTTGTAGAAATGTTCAATACAATGTTTTGTAATTACAATAAATGTCCACTATAAGCAACTCCTAGCATTAAGTAGCTAGCATCTTGATGATTTTAGACAAGCTATGTAGGTTTGTTAATGTATTAGGTATGTTGGCTAGCAGGCTAAACCTGTTTACATTTATAGTTAGTCCCTGATATGCTAAATAGCGAATTAGCTTACATAAAACAGGGATTTTAAGCTCTTCTGACCGACTCTGCTTCCTAACTGCCTATAACCACAACCGTCTTCACTTAGTTTGGAAAGAAGTTTGATTCCAAAGTATGTAGTAAAAATAAATGTACAGTATTTATGAACATTGTTTTCTTTCTTTTTTTTTTCTTCTTTTTTTTTTTTTAAATACAGTATCTATAGATAGACTTCTGCTATGTTTTGGCACCCAGCTGAAGTCACACACAAGTCTATTTCTACAGTAAATATTTGCAGTTTTTCCACATCACTGCTTGCTAGTAGCTAACTTTTGTATTTAGCTTAAACCTAAAGCTATACCTTGTTTAAAGCTAGCAACAGTACTTCTCTCTCTCTCTCTCTCTCTCTCTCTCTCTTTCTCCATGCTTCAGTCTCATCTATTTGTTTTCTTCTTCTCTCAGCTTATTTACTCCTAATGAAAAGTTAAACTTTCTTTTGAACAGGCAAGTTGAGAGAAGGTCTGTGCTAATCAAAATTCTGCTTTCTTTCCAGTGTGCTATAAATTGCATAATTTTCTGATTCAGTCAGCACTGCAGTTATGGGTTTTATCCACAAAGGTAGCCAGGATCATCTTAACACTCACAATGTGTTAGATTCTTAAGAAATAGCAAGCACATCCGGAGCAGCATGTTGTTCTGGATTTTGGAGAAAATTTTGCAAACTCGCTTGAACATGAGTGAAGTTAGGAAGCCAGATATTTTGAATGGGAAGCAGGGGATATGAGGATGCAGTGTGTAATGTGGATGGAGAATCATCTTCAGATCATAGAGTTCACGTCAGATTTGGAGTTTCTCTAGACTAGTGACGTGTCCTGTGTAAAATCTGAAATGTTCAAAGGATATTTATGTACTGCGAGACACATACATCGTCTAGGGTCACATGAAACAATATAGCAGATCAAATAAAACAGGCCAAATAAAACAGAAGTGCACAGACTAAACAAGCATCATAAAAACACTCATTAAATAAGTGAAACACAGACAGTGACAGGGTATGATAATGACTTTACACTTGGCACTCACCATGAACTGCACATTGTCGAAGCCGTTCGCCAGCAAGTGGTTCTCGTACTGGACGAGGCCGATGTTGTCGAGCCACTGACCCACGGACTGCACAGGGCAGCGCGGCCCTATGAGTGGGTGCAGAGGGAGTCGTTTGAGCAGTGAGTAGCCATCCACGCGGTAGCAACGGCAGTCCGGCTGCGACAGCTGGCACTGCCACATCATGTTCCGCGCAAAGTGGCTGTCAAATGATCCCGCCATGCTCCCGAAAACAAGTGGTAAGAGAGAGAAAGAAAGGGGGTGGATAATAGAGGGAGTATGGAGATAAATACCAGGAAGAGAAAGAGATAGAGATGCAAAGAAAATGCAGCAGCGAGTCGAAATAATACCAAAAAAAGAAAACAGGAGTGGTGATGAAGAAGAAACAGGATAAACAGGGAGGTACAGAAACAAAAATAGGGAGAATTGAGAGAAAATATATAATGTAGAGGAAAAGCAGGAAGGGGTAAAGAAACTAAGACAGTGATAGAGAGAATAGAAAGATGGGGTTGGAAAAAAGAGGAGACTGTGGTGGGAGAAAAGAGAAAAAAGGGAGAAGGAAGAAAACAAGGAAAGGAAAGACAGAGGGATGGAAGGGCAGAGGGAAAGGAAGAGAAGAGATGTCCTCTGTGAAGAAGTGAGGGTCAGGGTCCAGAGATAAAAAGAGGCATGCTGAAGGATGGAAATCCCATCCACGCGGAGAGCACTGCGGCGCTCTGAGCTCTGCTTCTGTTCAGCTGTTGCTCCTTCTCACTGTGTCTGTGCTGTGTGTGTGTGTGAGAGAGAGAGAGAGAGAGAGAGAGAGAGAGAGAGAGAGAGCGAAAGAGAGAGAGAGCGCAGCTTGCCTGGTAGAATGCTCTTTATCAACAACACCCACACTCATCTGTATGCTTCTGCAGCCTGCTCCTCTGTGCTCCCCCGCTCTATCTCTCTCCGTCTCTCCCCTCTTTCGCTCTCTTCTTCTCTCCCTCCCTTCCGCTTCTCTCTAAGCTTGCTCTGTGCTTCTTAGTAGCTGTACCTCACATTGCTGATAATAGCCATCAGATCAGCCACGGCCTCTTTGTCTCACTGAAAAGCTGCTGCGACTTCCTCCCACACACTGTCTCTCTTTTTCTCACACACACAAGCACACCCACCAACCCCTTTACACATACTACACACACACGCACACACACGCACACACACGCACACACACGCACACACACGCACACACACGCACACACACGCACACAC
>JAQMYG010000012.1:27877277-27899777 GCA_030014215.1 Clariallabes teugelsi
ACACACGCACACACACGCACACACACGCACACACACACACACACACACACACACACACACACACACACACACACACAGGGAGGTGTTGGTAAGTGTATAGTATAATGCCAGCATTAATAGATATTTTTAAGAGTGAAAAGTGTAAGATGAGGATGAGGTGAAGAGAAGATGAGGGCAAAGAGAAGAGCAGAGAAGAGAAAAGAAGAAAAAAGAAGAGAAGCAGATAAGGTAGAGAAGAGAAGTGGATAAAAGAAGAGAAGATAAGAGGATAAAGAAAGAGAACAGAAGAAAAGAGAAAAAGAAAGATAATAGGATAAGAGAAGAGAGGAGAGGAGAGGAGAAGAGAGGAGAAGAGAAGTGTGAGATGTTCCTGACTCAAGGCTGTCCTGAGATAAACTTCTCTCCTAACAGCCCATAAACTTCCTGTCTCTATCTCGGCATCCGCACTGTGTCTGTGGCAGTGAAGAGGAGCTCGCAGTAACCATAGTTACATCGCAAAAAAACCCTCCCTACTGTGGCAGAGCTGAAGAGAAAGCTACATCCACAACACTGCGGAGACACACACCATCACAACCACTACACAGAGACACTTAGTGTCTGATATCATGCTCACACCCACCCATACACACACACACACACACACACACACACCTGTGTGGTCTTCATCATTCTCCTCGAGTTCGGTCCCGATCCCAGCACCAATGGAACTCATGATCTTATCAATCTACAGGGAGAGAAAGAGTAGGCTGTCTTTACATAACACAACAGGTTTATTTTGTGCTGTGCACTATATTCATCTCTCCTTCCAAGCACAATCCTACCCTGACTTCTCCCATTCTTTTATTTCCAGTATCCCGCCTCTAATCCACCCTCCACCCACTCCAATCTCCATAATTAAAGGTGGGAAAGATGGACTGAGGAAAGACTTCCCTTTTCTCCCTGGACCAGACAGGAGGAATATGTAATTATCACCTAAAAGATGCATGAGGAAAGGGACGTTTCAGCAAAGATGTAATTCCCCCATTGCACCGTGTTTGAATACATGGAGCCCTGACTCTTGTTGATGAGCTTGTCCTTATTAGAGAGTAATTCATTTGTGCAGATTTGTACTACACCATACACACACATTCACACAATCATTGACACCTAGGAGTAATTTAGCACAACCAGTTTACCACCCAGCATGTTTTAGGAGGAAACCAAAGCATCCTTGCAGACACACAGAGAGCAGACAGTAACCCCAAACCCTGGAGCTGTGAATTTACTAAGTGTAGCCCCTCTGCTCCAACAACATCTTTTCCCGTCAATAAAAAACCCCCACTTCTGGTCAGATATTATTTGTGTGATGAATGTTTCGCAGCACACCTGTTACACTGACGTGGTGGTATGTGTGTAGAGCTGGCAAAAATGCATCAGTCACAGACACCCATCAGTGCCAATACTGAATAAAGAAACAGTCCACCAAATAACAACCCACCACAATCCTGATCAAGTGCTGGGATTTGATCATACCTGATCTGATCTTCCACTAGCCTGCATTGAATGAACACAAAAAGAATAAAAAGATGGCAAGCAAGTCAGGGTGGCTCAAGTGGTTAAAAGTTACAAGGTCCATGTGTTTAAAATCCCAGTACTGACAAACTGCTACTCTTTGTGCCCGTGACCAGACAAAGTTAATCTCTGTAATGATTTGTAAGTGCATTTTGTCTTTTAATCTATATAAATAAAAGAAAGGTGTTGTCTGTACGTTGGTCAGAATTCACTTTCAATGATTTACGTTTCATACATAGGAGGACCAGAAACCAGTCTCAGAATTTTTTTTCATCTGTAGGTCTGTCTGTGTGTGTGTGTATGTCTGAATTTAATGAAACTTGGCAGAACTTTGGTATCTGCCTGAATTTAAACCTTCGCCATAAGTGAAATCAAAATGTTGAATGAAAATGATGTTATGAACACTCAACACTTTAAAATAAGCTATGAATAAGCTACTCGCTCCATGTAAACAAACACCTGCACTTAATTATTAATTATAAAAGCTAAACCGAACATTTTTACTGGGATTACTTACTGTAATATTTCCACTGTTGAAATAAGAGCGCTGAAGTGGTATTAGTGACTTTTAACCTGCTGGAGTCATTTTAAAACAAAACTAAATCTTTTTCCGATCCACTTTTTTGATTTCTCATCTGTGATTCACTCTCGGATTACCGAACAGGGAGTGTACTTGGCTGATGAGGAAAGAAGTAAAACGTAGCGTAAACAAGGAGTAAGATACTCAACCTTACTAATTTTTATCTTTTTGCATTAATAAGAGAGTTCTGCCGTACAGGAAGACAGACAGACATGTACGTGGGCTTCAACCTGAGATAATAATGTCACTGATTACATTAAAGTTGATCAGTTTATTTATTAGCTATAACCTTTTAACCATTTCTACAAAGTCTTTTCCCAACAATGACAGATACTTCAGCTAGTTGTATATATTTTTAATTCGTGACCGTACAAAAAAACAATACTATTATACTACTCTAAGTAGACAGCATGGTGGCTCAGTGCACCATCACTTCACTCCTCCAGAGTTGGGGGTTTAAATCTCTCTGTGTGTACGGAGTTTGCCTGTTCACCCCAAGCTTTGTCAGTTTCCTTCTACATCTTACTGCGCCGGCATCCCATCCAAGGTAGCCCTGTGCCCTAAGTTCCCTAGCATAGGCTAAATCGGCCTAATCCCCCCCAATGACAGAATAAATGATCTCGAAAATGAATGGCGGTATAGAACTGCTCAAGGTTTATTATTAAAATAGAAATGGGTTTGGTACTGTATTAAAAAGAAAAAGGGGCAAAAAGAGTAAGCGCTTCCAACTGACCAATGTGATTCCATCATTTTTATATTCCAACTTCAGACATAAAATGGCTGACTTCTTCAATTAATACAAGATATGTGACGATGACCAATTATATATTTTTTCTGTTAATATTATTCAGAGAGTATTCTTACTCACACCTCAGTGATTCATTTCAGGATGATGGATATGTTTTGGATGTTAGCCAGGGCATCTCAGGACATTAATATCTACCACTGTATTGATTTTCCTGCCTGTTCTAGATAAACATGCAGAGGATTTAAAACACAGACCTAAAGAAATCTTGTCTAAACATGTTTTCAATTCAAAATTATGACGCAGTGTTCAATGAATTTAATCTCACTGTATTTGATTGTCTTCATATTATTTAATAACATCATTAAAATTCATTTCTTAATTTTTTTGTGATTGGAGAATGACTCTACAGTACCTACTGAAATGCTTCAGTCACTGTAAAAGATTGTAAAATGTGAAGTTAATTGACTATTATTTTCGGTACAGAAAGATTCATGAGGTTGAGTGGTGAAGTGAATCCATATACATTTATATTTATACATTTATATGGAGGAAAACCTTCCAAGCCTTGACCAAATATAATTCATAATTTAGCCATGCCAGGCACCGGACATTCAGGTCAGATAAGAGGAATGTTTGAAACTGTGATTATAATGATAAGTGTAATTGTAATTAAATGATAAATAACATATTACCTCCTCCCATTCAGCTGTGAAGGAGGGGGTGCGCTCCAGTCTGGTGGGGCTGTTTTGACCTCGAGAGTTCCGTTTTTCCTCCTCGATGGGTGACGCCACCACCAGGTTGGAGTCGGACTTGGAAAGGCTTCTGGAAAGCTGGAGGTCGGGTACGTTCTTTGACATACCGGACCGCATCCTTCCAAGCGTGCACGCTCTCTCCTCGTAGCCCCCTGCACTGTTATTCCCACCTTCTCCACTCCTGTTTGCTCCGTTCTTTCCCTGCACAGATGGGCTCTGGTTGACCTTGGTGTGGAAGATGGTACGGTACACAACCTGGGGTTTAGGTTCTTTTTGGAGCTTTGAAGAAGGTAATGGGATGGCGTGATTAGGTGGGAGCAGCAGGTTGCTGTGCCTTTGTGGAGGAGGATCCTTGCGTACTTTGCTGTAGAGCTGGTAGGGATTATCTGGGAACTCGCAAGCTGGCGATGAACCGTGCAGCAAGCCGGCGAACTGCTCGGGAACACGGCTCTCCCTCCGGTCGTCTTTTAGTGTCGTCTCCCTCTGCTCCACCGCCTCATCTAAGACAGAATCAGTTAAAAGATTTTTGCTATTAAGATTTATGTCCTAATGTGTGCATCAGTGAGCACTACTTTAAAGGAACTATGTCAGGGAAGGCAGGAAAAAAATAAAAGCTGGAGGCCAAAGTGTGAGTCTGAGTGTGTGAGTGTGTGTGTGTGTCCTCCGGTTTCCTGGGGGAAAAATAACTTTTGGTGGGACATTTACTAAAAAGCAGCCATACCCATGTGTATTTACAAATGTTTAAGTATTGCGTAATCACAGCAAACCGTAGCTTTAGTGGCTTGATAAGTCTGTTCAGTCGTATAAAATATGATAAAGATATTTCAACATTCATTTATTTATTATTATTTATAAATTATAGTTCTAGTACCTGTTAGTGTCTGTAGAGTTTCACTCTACTCCCAAGTGACTCACACAACCGCTTATTAATCAGCATAATACATATCAAATTAATCACGCTTACAGCTTGCCAGTGACACCTCGCTGAGATTTAATCCTCACATGCCAAAGCAGAAGAAGCAGAAGAATTCAAGTTTAAAATTGAAATGTATCTGAAGACCAAGTTTACACATCGTCTCCCTGTTTGTATTTTATTTAATTACACACACTGACTAAGCTTAACATTATCCTAAAATGGAATTAAGAAAGAAAACTATTAGATTTACAGTTTATATTCATAAAGAAATATATGCCGTAAGGTTCAGGTCCTTAAATAATCTCTTCAGGGCCTAAATAACAATTGTGTGGTCCTCACCAACGTCTACAAACAAGCACACAGCCTCAGATGACTGCAAACTCTACTTCAATATGGAAGAATTTATTTAATTAAACATAAAGTAATCTCCTTACTATTTACTACCTATCTACTTCCAAAATTATGCACAGCACAAGATTATGTAAATCATCAAGAAGTATAAATAACGTAATAATAAATAACATATAAAAGTTTGGTGCTCTGGGACATTCAGGTGTGATTGTACATCACGCTAAGGAGAAAAGACATCAGCGGTGAGCTCAGAGGAGCAACTGTCAGAGAAGCAACTTCCCATAGTGTTGCTACTCATCACTATGGTAAGGGTTATAATAAGTCCCTCTCCAAATGATTTGAAATTCACAATTCTACAGTGAGAAGGATTGTTTACAATTCAAACTGGGGACCATCTGATCAGCAGTCTAGCACCTTAACCACCAAGCTACACCCACGCTTCCTTGATGGAAGAGTAGTTTAGAAAAAGCATCCTCTCTCCTGAAAACCCTTCTCTAAAATGATGTGAGAGATTAATAAACTATCACAAACAATGTTTTTCTTTTTCAATTTACTGTTAAGCTAGTTTTACATGTTACTGTTTTAGAAGGTATGCCCAGCTCAAAAAATAAATAAATCACCACCTGGATTTAACTAAGCAAATAATTAAGAGCCTTCCATTGGATAATTACTGAAGTGATTAATATGATTCATCTGGCAGCAAGTTATTAAACCCTAACCGATGCAGTGAGTAGCTTCTCATTTTTTAAACAACCATGTCAGAAGACATTTACTGTGGTCATGGCAAAGAAGTTTCTTTTTCAGAATGGTCTAATTATTGGCCTGCGTCAAGCAAAGAAAACAACTAATGAGATTGCTGAAACTACTCAAATTGGATTAAGAAGTGTAAAATGCAGTATAGTGGTGAAGCATCATCTTCAAGGTAAATTGTGTTCAGAATAACATCCAGAATGAGTGTAATGGGAGATCACTCAAAGGCTTAGTGAAAAAAAAAGGAAAAATGTTTAATCATAAAAGTAAGAATAGTTATAGTTAATGTAGTGAATTCCCACACTCGCAACAACAACTACTCAAGAAATTGCTGTTAGCGTTTAGAAAACCACTTATCAGTGAGGCTAACTGTGAAAAAAAAATGCTTTCATTTGCTAGGAAGCATAAAGACTGGACTGTGGAGCACTGAAAAAAAGTCTGTGGTCTGATGAGTCCAAATTGACTCTGTTGCAGAGTTATGGGGGCATCAAGGTAATAATAGAGGTGGATGACGTAGTGCATACCCAGTGTTATGATCCAGGGTTGCTTCTATCAATCAGGTTTAGGTTCAGCAACATTATATGTACAAAAATGAGGTCAGCTGACTCTCTGAATATACTAAATCACCAGGTTTTTCCATCATTGGATTTTTTTTCTTCCTTGATAGCATGGGCATATAAATTGTAAAAGAGTGATTCAGAGAGCATGAGACATCATTTTCACACATGGATTGTCCACCACTGAGTCCAGACCTACAGTACTACTACTACTACTACTACTACTACTATACGATCAAGCTTTGATAAGACATGAGATCAAAAGATAGAGATCAGGAGAGATTTTGCTCTGGGGTATTAAAAACATAAAAAAATTTTCTGACACTTTTTCTGACAATACTACTTAAGAATAAAAAGTGATTTATCTGCTTAAGAAATCTTATATGACAAATTTTCATATGCTTTCATATGACCATTGATCATTTTTAGGATGAGCTGGAGAAGACGTTTCACAGCAGTCCGACTCTCCAATCATCAATACAAGATCTCGGTGAAAAATTAATGCAACTGAGGAATTAAATAAATGTTGTGACACTGCATAAGCTTATTGAAACCATAGCCGTAATAAAGGCAAAAGGCAGTCCAAAGAAATATTAGTGTGTGTGACTTTTTTTTGGCCAGGAAGGTGTATAATGAAACAGGCATTTTGGGTTTAAAGGTTTCAGATCTTTCTTCTGATGTCTTTCACCAGCAACACCTACATCAATTCAGTTTATTCCAATAGTTAATTAAGCATTCTGGGTTGCTGACAAGATTGCATTTAAGCATTTAAGTGGAAACAGTGAATTCAAGGCTTTTCTATCCAAGTCCTGTTCACCCTGTTTACAGCATGACCAAGGAAAGAGGACAATATGTGACGGACATGTACCGTAAGAGAAGAGAAGACAGTGTACATGTGCATTAATCATAAAGGCCATGGGTTATGTGTACAGCCATGTGCCTTGTGTATTTCAGTTAACTCTTCTGGTTGAAAACAGACAGACAGACTGTCTTGTCGGAGCAGACAGAAGATGAAACGTGAACACCTCTTCCCAGCAGTAGTGCTACTATACGATCAAGCTTTGATATAAAAGACTAAAATTACAGCACAGGAAAAAGGAGAGTAGGGTGGAGGGAGATAAGAGATGAGATCAAAAGATGAAACCACCTTTACTACTCACAGTCCACCTGCCAGGAGAGATTTTGTTCTGGTGTTTTAAAAACATTTGGATTTATGACACTTATACCGTATGTCACTGAATATGACAGTAGTACTTTAAAAGTAATTAAAAAGTGATTTATCTGATTAACAAATCTTTTATGACACATTTTCTTATGCTTATGTAATTCTGTTTTCTTGACCTTTTGCCACTACATGAATTTCATTTGCCTCAATAATGTGCTCCTGTTTTAAGCATCATTATCTCAAATGAAGTTAATGCATAAGAACAAACTTCTTTCAGCTCATATTGTATAAGTGAAGATCTTGTTTGACAAAGCTGTATTATGTTATATAATGTTACTAATAAACAATAGTTATATTAGGTAATAGTGTTTTCAGTGCAAATGTGGGAAATTAGAAATGGTCTGAAGTTACTTTTGTATATTCTTCACAGCGTGAAGGTTTCCTTTGAGATGAAATCTGTTGTGGTGGTGGTATTGGTCCAGGGCCAACCAAGATGAGCTGTCACTGTACTACGAGCAGACAACAGAGTAATCATGCTACATTAAAAGTAATTACAATCACGGACAGAAGATAAAATAAATTCCCATACTGCATAAATCAATCCCACTCTTACTCACTCATCGTCTATCCTGTACAGGGTCGCGGGGGTTTTGGGTAGACGCTGGACGGGGTGCCAATCCATAGCAGGGCACACACTCACACACTACGGGCAATTTGGGAACATCAGTTAGCCTAACCTGCATGTCTTTGGACTGTGGGAGGAAACCGGAGCTTCTAGAGGAAACACACTAAGCACGGGGAGACCATGCACACTGACCCGGAGGAAGGAATCGAACCCTAGACCCTGGAGGTGCAAGGTGACCTACTGACCCAGAATCAGCTGAAATCAACAGACTAAACTTTAGAAAGGAGCAGTAAGTGTGTGTGTGTGTGTGTGTGTGTGTGTGTATGTGTATGTGTGTGTGTGTGTGTGTGTGTGTAAAAATGAATAATGCAACTCCCTTTTAATTAGCTAGAATAAACAGGAACTCCAACTGATCAGCTGCTGAAGGAGGGATTATACAGCCCCTGTGTTTGTTAGTCTAAGCATTTGTGTGTGATGTGAAGTGTAAAGCAAGATGTGTGAAACATGATGTGACCTTGAAGAAACAGAAATATTATAGTAATGTAACATAATTGTAAATGTTGTGGCCTATCCAGGAAACACTGGAAGACACCCTTCTCAGTGGGTAGACACCCTGCTGACACTCATTCACACTTAGGAGCAGTTTGGTGCAGCCGATTCACCTACTTGCATGTTTGTGTGAAGTAGTAGAAAACCAGTGAAGCCACATGAATAAAACTTCTTTTAGAAACAGTAACACCAGCACATAATCAAAACTGGGGACTATAATAATTGGCTTTTTGAATAGATCAAAATTGATAGTATAGATAAATTGATGTATAGGGTAGAGCACTTTACTTGTTCCAGGAGAAGAAATTAAATTGTCCAGAGAGGAGCCCAAGACTGAGCCAGCCATCTTTCTCACTGTGTTGAGGGATATTTCTGTAGCGCCATGTCTGATGCTACTACATCATCCTATCATACTGCTGCAAAAGAGACTTGCTATCACAGACTAATAGAAAGTCTATAGCATCCTGCTTGAGACATTAAATAGTTCCTCAAAATTTTGAGTCATTTTCTTTACACAGCCTCTGAGTTCACATTTTAGTCCAGCAGCCAAGAAGAACATCAAGGTACTGTATCTGTAGCGGTCAACCAGCTCAATGTCCTGACCCATGATGGTAATTGGGCTGGTTATGGTCCTCTTCCTACTCTAGTCCACCACCATGCCCTCGGTCTTGGCCGCACTGAGAAGCAGATGGTTCTCCCTGTACTCCACTTCCTGTCCATTCCTCATACACCTGACCATTACAGGGACATTTCTGCAGCTGGCAGAGATCTGACCTGTACTAAAGGTTTGTGGTCTGAAGGGGAATGGGGGAACATGGTTCCCTGTGGTTCTCCACTGTGGCTCCACAGGCAATCAGACAGGCAGCTTCCCAGACACACAACCTTGCAGTCTGTCCAATGGGTACTCAGTGACCCAGGAGATCTCGACCTCCTGTATTCTTTTAATCTCAGCTTGAAAGGTTGGACGATAGCAAATGTGCTCGAGAAATCAAAGAAAGTGATTCTTATACTGTTGTGGGCCTTTTATAGTAGATTTAAGGCAGGACATTTATCCCACATACTTTAAAATGGAAAAACTGGAGGAAGGAATATAATAGGCAATGTCATTTTCAGGCTATGAAATGAAATGGAAAAAACACACATACTATTCATATTCGTCATTTGATAGCAACAGATAAGTGATGTAAAATATCCTCCTTAAAACAGTAGAGTCAGCATTATAAATTTAACAAGTGAACATGTCTGTCAGGAGTTATGAGATACAAAGCCATGATGTATTGCTCCATGTGCTGTTTTTTCAGCATCTTTTCACAAGTTCATACTGTATTGTATTCTTACCATTGGCTCCTAGCCTGCAGGAAGGCTAGTTCTTTACTAAGAAGATATTTGTACATGTGATCTGAAGCCAGGTAGGCTATATACAGTATGCTGAACTGGTTTTATTACTCATCTGGCTCTCCTTCTCAGCAGAAACAGGTGAAATCGTGGCAGCCAGTCTCCAGCTTCCTCCATGACAGCAGAAAACCAAAGTAAAAAAAAAAAAATCCTATTATACCCATTCGCTGTGATGCCATTATTATGCTCATCCAGACAATTGAAATATGAGGCAATAAACATGTTCTCAGTTTATCTGTCTGACTGAAAACCAAGCCACATTCTCAACATGCCACAGCTTTTAAAACGGCAGTGAACAACAGGGTGTATCTGAAGAAATACAGTACGCATAAGCCAAATAAATGGAAAGAACATACACCACATGCAGGACCCCTGGAGGAAGCCGGCCATTGAAACCAAGCTCATCATCTTTCACACAGTAAATGCAACAGCAGAGCACAGATTATAAAGCAAATCACACTGCCGCAAAAAAGTGACGTCTCTATGAAAGATCCAGTTTTGTCTAATGGTGTAGAGCCTTTTAACAGCAACACCCCGGCCTTTATCATCTCTCACTCCCTGACTTGCTTTTCAACCTCTTTTCTTACCTTAAGGCATGACGGCAGGAGCAGTTGAACAGCTATCCACAGGTGTGGAGAAATGAACTCGCAAAGAATGTTTCCTCAAGTTAAGAGAGCTCTCACACACACACACACATGAACATGTGACTAGGGCATCTGATAAGTTGCTCCGCAGAGCATATTTACTCCGCATACGCGCGCACACACACACACACACACACACACACACACACACACACACACACACACACACACACACACTCTTGTCTTGTCATGCAGAAGACACTTCCAGAGGCAAAGTGATAAATATGCTGATAAGGGCTCCTTTTTTACTGAATGTCAGAATAAGTTTGAACTCACACATACGGCCTTTTGGAATGTACTGAGCTGAGAAAGACCAAGTCATCTCATCACGAGCTCAAGCCGAGCAACAGAACAGATACAGAGACAAGGAGACAGATAAATATAGAGACAAAGAATAAGTGATTCATACAGTACATAGACTTGGGGGGGGAAATGAGATGGATTTCAGTTTTAAGGGGAAAAAAGGAATAAAGAAGAGTCAGTCCTTGCTTTATCCTCAGCACACAAACAGACTGCTTGTTCTGCCACTGGATTACAGGTCACATGTTTAATTGCTTGTTAACAAATGTTTGCTGTGCCATGTCAAACTGCAGCAACTTCCTGCCAAAAATAGGGCCAGTGAATCTCTCAGTCAAACAGCCAAGGAATTGTCTCATAAATACGGGTATGGCAGAGGGATTTGTGGCTCCGTATGGCTTAAGGACCAGCACAGGAGTAGAAACAATCCTGTTTCATTTACATATATATTCAAGTCCAAAAAAAGTCCTGTCAAGCCAAGTCATGCTGCAAAACCATTACATCATAGCCAGTGGAAATATCTAGAATATAGTCAAATCATTTTGGTATTTCCTATTTCAGAATAAAGCAAATATGATGATCATTAATCTTATTTCTATACATTTTCTCTCATTTCATGTTCTAAATAGATCAATTGCCAGATAATTCATTCATTCATTCATCTTCTATACCGCTTTATCCTGTATTCAGGGTCGCGGGGGGCCTGGAGCCTATCCCAGGAAGCTTCAGGCACGAGGCAGGGTACACCCTGGACAGGGTGCCAATCATTGCCAGATAATTTCCTATTTATTTAATTTTATAAAGAAGCAAATATTCCTACAGTACAACATAGCAGTTTTGCATTGATTACTATAAACAATAAAGCTGAGTTCTCCAGCACACTTTTCAGAAAAAAAAAAAAAACTTTCTCTTGAGACTCTATACATAGTGAAATAAACAATAAAATCCTGACATCATGAAAAGCTGGCATTTATACAAATATATACATATTAAAGATAAGGTTAATATATCACATGTTTTCACATAATTGCTTGAATCATGACCTGCCTTGGTTTTATTACAGCAATTCACAGCAAACTACAAATGTGGCTAATGCAGCAAACTGCAGCTATGTCTCAATTCTGGAGCCACATCCTTCAAAAGAAGCAGCCTATACACTCTTCCTATGCGTGTGGCCTTTTCATGACTGAGTAGACCAGGTTTATGGGTACCTTCCTATTTGCATCCCCAGCTGCTTCCATCTTCGTCATCTTGTTTTGAAGCTCCACTCCTGTCGCCTAGCAACCTTCACAGATGCACTTGGACTTCTTAGGCAGAAAAGTTATAGAGCCAAAAATTTTTATTTTACAAAAATCATAATTTCTGTTACAAGAACCTGATATACTTCACTACTGGTGTGTAATGTATCTGTAACCATGCCTAACTATCTCTTTCTCTTCTTTTCTTTTCTCTTCTCTTCCCCTTTCTCTCTCTCCCGCTCCCTGTGTAGTCTGCCTGGCATGCATGTGGTGACTGGGGACGCCTTCCACTTTACCTCGGCTGATCAACACTATCAGGAAAGTTCAGGACTGGAATTTCCTACAATTTGCCTGAGCCTCCAATAAGAAACTGAACTCCATATTAACTTAAACACATCATCTATTATATTGAACATCCAGCCGCCTAACACTCAGTAGGACTGCATAACAATTCCTGCTATCTGATATCACCCAAATGAGGATGGGTTCCCTGTTGAGTCTGGTTCCTCTCAAAGTTTCTTCCTATCGCCATCTCAGGGATTTTATTAGCATCGCCCTCGGCTTGCTCATCAAGCAATCTGATCTGATCAATTTGATTCATACATATTTTCTTACATTTCCATAATTTTCTTTCAGCAATTTTTTGTTTGTTCATTTTTCCTTTGCTTGTTTGTTTGTACATTGATACTCTGTTTGGTCCTGTGTCTGCTATTGTCAGCTTGCAAGAATCTTGGAATAGCTTGGGCCACGAAGGAGCCACCCCTTGAATCCTTTGCTGTCAGGGAAAAGAAGGCCACGTTTGTCAGACGAATTTGAATGAGCCTTTGAAATGGGACGGCCTTAGTCGTGACACTGTGATGTAATTGGTTTTCAAATGCAGCCTTCAAAGGATGCAGCCCCCAAATTGAGACACAGCTTGGAACTTCCAACAAAACTCCACCTGCAAGATTTTGCTTCATGGATTTCTAATTAGACACGCCTGTCTATTACAATAAACTTTGCTCAGATTCTCAGGTACTGGCTTTAACAAACCCTCTTCCTGCTCATTTTTATTCTGCTTCTTTGACTCTCTTTTCTATTTTTAGATTTTGTCCTTGCCTGTTCTTTGATAATCGGCTTGTACATTAGCCTGACCTTCTGCTCACAGTTGCCCTGGTTTGTGCTTATTATTATCATTAATGGTTTTTCATTGCATTTGCATAAAATGACATAAGAATTTAATTGTCCTGGAAGGTTGCAAAAGAAATTGCAAGAATATCGACAATTAACAAACAAAGATGATTGGAATTAGAGACCAGTACAGGGTCAACAACAACCAAGAAAATGTTGAATCAGATATCATATAGAACATCTTCACACCATAACTAATAGCTAAAAAAATCAATCTTTAATTTGGAAGAGAAATTTATCGTTGGAATTAGAAATGTATATCATATAAAAATATCTGATTGGCATTGATTTTGTTAGGATAGATTTTATTGAATCTATGTTCACAGTATTGTGCAAAGGTTATGAGATGGCCCTCATTTCTTCATACAATTACAAGAAATTGTGTAGATTAAAAAAACAAATGTTTTACTGTGCAGGCTGCAAACTGCATTTAAAAGTTGGTTGTTTCTGTAACAACCTTAACAGCATTCAGCATCACTAATCACCAGCCTGATCATCTGTCATCATCTGCACCTGTTTCTCACTGTTTGATTTGCTTCAATGATTCATACAGTGCCATGAAAAAAGTATTTGCACTGTTCCTGATTTTGAAATTTAACTTGAAATTTTTTTTGCATATTTGTCATACTTATATGATTCAGATCATCAAACAAATGCAGTTTTTAAATAATGATTTCATTTATTAAGGGGAAAAAAGCAGCGTGTGTTTCGGTTCATTGTCCTGCTGCATTGTCCTGACCATCACACTACCACCACCATGTTTCACTGTTGGTATGATGTTCTTTTATGAAACGCTGTGTTGGTTTTACACAAAATGTAACACCTTCCAAAAACTTTTATCTCCTTAGTCCACAGTACTCCTTAGTATATTTGCCCAAAATTAAGATGATCAAGATGATTTTTGGCAAATGTGAGACAAGACTTTTGGTCAGGAGCGGCTTTTGCCTTCGAACTCTCCCATGGATGCCATGTGTGCCCAGTCTCTTTCTTATTGTTGAATCATGAACACATCTTTAGATGTTGTTCTAGGTTCTTTTATAAGCTCCTGGATGAGTTGTCATGTTCTTGGTGTAATTTTGCTAGGCTATGCCTGGGAAGGCTCACCACTGTTCCAAGTTTTCTCCATTTGTGGATAATGGATCTCACTGAAAGCCTTTGAAATGGCTTGATACATGTCAATTTCAGGTACACGTGTCTCATATGTTCTTAAATTTCTTTAGCATGCTTCACTTTGTCAGACAGGTTATGTTTAAGTAATTTCTTGATGCAACAAGTCTAGCAGTAATTAGGCCAGAATGTGGCAGGTGAAATTTAACTCATCTTTCCAAAAAAATACAAAATATTGTGGTTAATCACAATTCATTCATGATTTAGCAATTACTTTTTCAAACAGGGTAGGTTCGGGCAGCATTTTTTCCCCATATTAAATTAAATCATCATTTAAAAACTGCTTTTTGTATTTAAACTGGTTATCTAAATTTTGTTTGATGATCTGAATCATTTAAGTGTAAAAATATATGCAAAAAATATATTTTTTAAAAATCAGGAAGGGTCCAATACTTTTCACGGCACTGTAGGTCACTGTGTGGCTTAACTAAGAAAAACATTCCTCTGAAACTAGTCATGTACAGGGCCTGGACTGAAAAATGGCATCTTTTTAAAACCTTGAGAATCCATCTATCTTTATTATGATATCTACTGACTTGAAACTGTTCAACAATACTCGTTCTGCCAAACACATGTGATTTGATGTTACCTGCATTATGGTGAACATCACATGGCATTCTCCTAAAGTGCTGAGGCAGGAGGAGTTCTGCTACATACATCCCCATGCAGCACTGGATACACCTTTCCTTTCACTCGAGGTTACATAACTGTACATCAGTAATGTTTTCACGCTCACCTATAGCAACTTCTATAAATAAACTACCAGAAGAAGTTGCTTATACATTTGACTTCATCTTGGGACAGACAATGCAAGAGAGATGTTTATGTTGGATGATCTGAGATGGTGTAACCTTTTACAGAATACAGCATGTAATGTCCTTATATGTTAGTTTACTATTGCATTGCCTTGATTCCTGCACCTATGAAAAACAAACCATTAGAAAAATAGGAATGTGTTGCTCTGTTTGATGGCAGTTGCTATGGCAACACCAAATTGCACCTCATAAATGAGAGAGAGGGGGATGATAGATAAAAGAGGCATGAATATGTGAAAACTGTATAAAAACTGTAGTTTTTTTTTTTTTTTTTTTAATAAAATAAGACGATATTCTTGGATTAAGATGCTGTACAGAAAGGTGGATGACTCATGCCTCTGCCCCCTGAGCTGCCCAATCCTGGCTGGACATAATTACCCAATATGTGACCCTACTCCTTACTTTACTGTTGCAATCGAGCAAAGGTTTTGATTTTAACTTTATGTGGACAAGTTACAAATAGACCTCTTTACTACGCATGTCTGATAAATTAATCATATAGCAGGCTTCTTTATTCACGCCACATACCTGTACCATTAACAGGATTAACGATGGCTTAGATTCATGTACTGTAGGACCTTAAATTAGTGTTATGTAGGAATTAGTGTTATTCTTCACTTTACATCCCCTTCCAACAGCTTTATGCCAAAAATGCAGACACAAACCTTTTACTTGAACAGTTAAAATGTACAAAAGGAAAGATATTTTGGGAAAAAATGGATAAATCAGCGTGCGGTTGTGTTTGTGGTTATTTTAGTATGCAATATGGTATCAACAATACGTTTGTTTTTACTTCAAAAGAAAATCTGAGAAACTCATGGTTTGTGGTTTTGAGTCGGACATAAAGCAGTGGCAGCACATTAGATCAAGGTAAAAGTTGTTGAGTTGAGTTCTATTGCACACAAAACTTTTTTTTAATTACAAAGATTGTTGAAGATCACGAGAAACTTTATAAACAATAATAAAATTTAAGCATCAACCTCCTGTTCTACCAATTTTAGTTTGGTGCAGTGATGTCAGCTTGCTATCATAGTACCGGGTTGCACTGGACATGCTCCATTCATGCATCAACTCAACCTTACAGTAACAGGGGACAGAACAAGACAAAGCAAATGTAACAGCTTCACACACAATGGATGCATCTCCTGTCTATTGTATACAAATTGCCCACGCATGTTTTAAGTTTTATGATGTTATTTCTTTGCTTCACAGCAGTGGTTACACTGCAGTATCCCACATAATTTTGTTAAGTATATAACATGGTGTTTACACAATATCCAAATTGTATAATGTCCTGTTTCATAGAATGAATTGTGGACATTAAGCATTAGTTATCTTCATTCGTTACTGCTGGGATTGTACCAGTCAGATTACTGGGGTAGTAACTGTAACAGAGAGATTACATCCTTTGGCTTCAAAATTCTCCAAAAAACCACTCAGGAGACCTGCTGTGTTGCACAGGAAGTATCTTCGCTTCACAGAAAGAAGCAATGCTCCTTCCTTAAAAACAGACCCGAGGCGGAAATCGACCCCTGACCCAGGAGGTGCAAGGCGACAGTGCTAACCACTAAGCCACCGTGCCGCCACAACCTTGTGTGTCAGAGAATAATAATTTGCCAAAATTAGTAAGTGCAAAAATGACATCTATCGCATTCTGCTGTCAAACTGTTGACTTGTCTATATGCCATATGATTAGCCGAGGGTCATATTCAGTACATCCGCCACACTCAGTTTTTAATATCATTTGGTCTCTGGTGCCAACATATAACACATCCTTGTAGTGGTGGAATCACATCACATCAGGAGGTCAGAAATTGCTAGAGGAAATGCCAAGAAAGTGTAGAGGAAATTCAGTGGATCATTTCAAAAAGATCACCTTTACAGCACAGTGGAAGAGATGAAAGGCTAGAGAGGTCCTTACTGCTTATACTCTGCCCAGTGGGATAGGTGTCTGTTTTATGGATTGAAATTTTCTCATTCACTTACTCTACTAAATTCCCCCAAAATTCCTTATTTTTAGTCGGGTCCCTGTACATGACCATTCCTTGAAAGGAATGTTTTTTGTTCGTTAAGCCACACAGTGACCTATAAATCATTTAAGCATAAAAAAAATCTAACTTAAACAAGTGAGAAACAGGTGCAGATGATTGTAGATGATCAGGCTGGTGATTAGTATTCTGGTGATGCTGAATGGAGACGAGAGAAGAAATGTGGTTGCTGCTGAGGTTGTTACAAAAACAACCAGTTTTTAAATTTTATCTTTAGGCACATTACAGCATGTGTTTGCATTTCTTTAATTTGATCTATATTATTTAATTTATATGAAGAAATTGGGGTGGCTCAAGACCTTTGCACAGTTCTGTATTTCTTTAAAAAATGCTTTCGTAAACCAAGCTGTTGCTCCATAGAGCTCACACAGACCACACACTGTGCACAGAGGATAATTCACTGTTAGTAAAAAAAAAAATTCTCAGAAAATCATTATACAGTAATTAAATGTTGCTTAGATTCAAAACTCCATTTTGACTCGTAGCTGCTCTGTATGCGATCCAGCTTTATAACTGATCATGATAGTGTAGGTCCAGTACACTCTTCAAAAACTAAACTAATGAATAAAATATTATTTGACATGATTATTGGTGTCATGTGCAGCTTAAATAACCAACTAATTGGTTTAGAAGAGATGTTTTTTATTTTATATATACAGTATGCTAATTATTTTTTAGAACATATAAAGAAGTGGCAGAAAAAGTTATAATGATATTATTTCTTCTTCTATAATTTTTCACATGCCTTTTAACTTCCTTTCAGCGTTGATGATTGACTACAGCTGGCAGCTTCTGTGTGCATCATAACAAATTTTTAATAAACCTTTAGTCAGTCTTTTGGCTGCTGTTTGGACACTGAGTGGCTACGGAGAGAGCGAGACTAAAAAGTAGCCACTAGAAACTTTAAAAGAGCATACAGTAGCTAAGACTAAGATGAATCCTCAGGAAACAGCAGGAAAATAAAGAGAAACCTCTACACAGCACGATCCCTGTGACTATACTTTACCTTAACATGACCTCCATTTTTCCTCCCTCTCTCTCGCTCTCTCTCTCTCTCTCTCTCGTATACTCATGAAGAGGAGGGTGCCAGACAACATACAGACAGTGCTGGTGAGTGGCGGCTGCCAGAATCTCATCATTACAGACATCGCCGTCACCATGACTCCCACACCATGCTAACAGGAATCACATTGCCATGGTAACAACATTAGCTCCACAACTGCCCACGCAGGGTCCAAAGGAAATGACACACAGGAAGTGACATCTGCTCTAAACCTGGGCCAACCTGAACACCTCATCGCATATTTCACACCACTGACTCAACTTTCATGCATGTAGAATTTCTGTTGTAATGAAAACACGATACTGTAGCATTAAGACATCTCTCGTCGCCACCTACTGGCAACGTGATCGTGTTTAAACAGTCACAATGTGGAGTGAATGAATGACTTGAACACTCATCCTGGCTTCCCCTGACGCCGTGTATGTGATCAGAGTGCCTTTAATATGCACCTCTGTCATTTCACGTGGTTTGATGTATGCATTATCTATGCAGCTGCAGTAGAACCATTCAGAATAGCAAGAGACAAAAACTAACTGATAAAGTACCGTAGCATTTCATTATTGAACCTGGCTTGACATATGCTTAAAGGAACATCTCATGGTCTGTCAGTCAGACATAAAGCGCCTTTGTATTATCTTAAAAACTCTTCACACATAGAATACAGATCTTTTATACTCAAACCCAGCAAAATATGCATTATATTATATCAAATACAGGGAAAAATCTGGAAGGGTAGATGCACAAGCACACATAATGTATGAATTTTATGGTCAAGTGTCCATACGTTTTCGGCCACATAGTGTATCTACCCTATAGAATATTTCCTTAACCCTTGAAGAACAAAAAAGGTTTTTTTTACACAATCTTACCAGCAAGGAGGCAGTCCTCAGCTGACCCGGTGGAGTAGTTAGCTGGACTGATGAGAGGACTAGCAGGAGGGCTGGTGCTAAAACTGGCATAGCCCAGAGATGAGCTCACCTCAGACGGCTCGCCACTGTGGCTCGCTACGGGCCGCTGTACATCCTGCGATGAGGACAGAGACGTGCGCTGCTTGGGCTTAAAAAGGGAAGAAACAGAGTGAAGGTCAGAAGTATTGCAGCTAATACAGATTTATCTACAAGAGAAATTACTGAGACGTTAAGACTCGGTTATGCCTCTCTGTCACAGAGCCTCTTTAGTTATCTGGAGGCAGAGATCAATGTGCTGTGAGAATGCGTTTGCACTTGGTACAGTATGTGAACTTCCTCTGTTTCTTAAGATGCAGCTTTTTTATTTATTACCCATCATCTTGGCTAAGCTCAGGAAGGACACACACTGCATATACTACCGGAGACAATAAGGGTTGCCATGTCGCGTGGACGAAGCCTTGTTGCGTAGCAGCTCTGAGTCACAGCAGCTTGTTGTGTTCAAAAAACATGATGTGCTGCTGCACACACAGACAGATTGGACCAAAACACCTGTCAGTGGGAGTTCATATGGATATGCTGAGAGAGAAAGAGAGACAAGGATGATGACTGTTGTGTTGTTATATAACTACAGGAAGTTATATAACTACATAATCATCGTCTTCACTTCCTGTTGCATCATAGGTGTCACATTAATTAATACGTGCCAAACGCTTGCCGAGTGAGTGCCTCTTTTATGACACAACCTGTCTCACACTCTCTCTCAACACACGTGTATTATCTCAATATTTGTCAGAGAAAGACAGAGGTGAACTGAATAAAGCATTATGATCTATGCATTATCCCAACACAAATCTATTGCCGCATTTGACTTCCTTAGTCAATATCTGAACACAAGCATATATATATATAAAACCATCAACCATTTTAAACTACGTTACTGCATCTCAAACCCTGCTAACACAACATCTGTGCCACTGCACCGACAAGCTGATCGTGCATATGAAAAGACAGTTATTTAAGGTCCAGACTCCAGCACATCCTGTCAGACTGGCCACTTTTTTCTAGTCTTCCTAGCTAGTGGCTGTCATGAGTTACTCACAGACAAGGCATTCAGCAAAACTGCCTACAAAAGGTGGGTCAGTGCCATTCCTAGAGCGGAAATAAAATTCAGACTCAGCAATTCTTGCATTCTAAATTTGGAAGCTAAACAAAATGTTACAGGGTGGAGAATTTCTGCTTTAATTCAATTTATTCATTATCTATTGTGAAAATGACAGGAAAAGCAGAGTGCATGGATTGCTCATGTTCACAGCATAACTAGAATAAATTATATACACACATATATATATATATATATTCATTCATTCATTTTCTATACCGCTTAATCCTGTGTTCAGTGTCGCGGGGGGCCTGGAGCCTATCCCAGGAGACTTCGGGCACTAGGCGGGGTACACCCTGGATATATATATATACAGTATGTATACAGATATATATGTATATAATTTATTCTAGTATTACATGAACCTGGATGAGGAGCAGATCACTGGATCAGAACATACAGTATTTGATGTTTTATGCCAGATGCCCTTCATGGTGCCTCGCCAATTCATTAGGTTTTGGCAGCAGTTCACTGACTCGTGCAACCTCCCCAGTGGCAAGGATGGTTCCCAGACCTGGAGTCGAACCCTGGTCCAAAGTGCCGCATGTTAGCCACTATTCTTCTATGGAATGTAGTATGCATACTGCATAGTTCACCATACCCCAATGAAAAAGACATGCACACTCACCTACACAGACACACACAAAATGCCTGTATGCTCAGGCAAGAGCCCCCTCTATATGTGAATGAAGAAGCAACAGATCCAACACTTCACTGACTGATCAGGTGTTCTTTGATGATTTATCTTCTTGCAGGTGAATATCAAATGCTTTGAAATTGTATTAAATTATTGATTTCATTTGATATCTTACTAAGTCAAAATAACTTGAATATAGTTAATTAATCTAGTATTTCTCATTGCAAAGTTAAAATGTAACAAATATATATTACTGTATTGTAAAATTTATCCCAAGAAATTTCTAGACCAAAGTTAATATTAATTTATCTTCTATAAAACTTTATCCCGTGTGCAGGGTCACAAGGACTTGGAGCCTATCCCAGGAGACTTACACACACATATATATATATACACACACACACACACACACACACACACACACACACACACACACACACACACACAGTACACATACAGTACACACTATGGGAAATTTGGGAACGCTTAACAGTTAATTCTGCAGTTTAAGTATTTGCACTGTGGGAGGAAATCAGAGAGCAGCCACCAAGCACAGGGAGAACATGCACACAGACCCGGGGCGGGAATCAAACCCTCGACCCTGGAGGTTGTATTGATATTCTATTGCAGGATAATTTTGCATCTTTGGAGAAATAATTATCTAACATTAACAATAACAATAACATTATCTCCCAACAAAACAAAACTATTTAAACATTTAATGAATAAATTAGATAACCTTGCACACATAATGATGCTAAAATCAGTGCATTATACTTTCTGTAACCTATTTTTAAAAAATCATATTATACAAAAGTGCACATCCTAGGCTTGCATACTGCATGGCAATGATTCTCCAGGAAAACACCATCTACTTTTTTTGCACCACCTCATCTCTTAGTTTTATTTAGCACTATTGTAATTACAGCTGCCAGAATCCAGCTGTTCCCGACCCCCGAGTTTAAGTGACACTGCTGTAAGGATGAGAATTAGTTGTTGTTGTTTTTTTTTGGTTGGAATAAAACACACTCCCATGTGAGTGCAGTGTGTATTAAATGAGGGGTCACTGCACAACTCATCCCATCCCAATTCAGACTTGGCTAAACAGATCCATCTTTTTTGTTGAGATGCGTAGCACTTAAAAGTGTTTAGCAGTAAAATCCGTTGTCTCGCAGTTCTTCTCTGGTAAGCAACCTGTTCTCATCAAGTTTTCACAGACACCTCTAAGGACCGCTAATAATTCACAGCTGCAGCTGCAAATGAGTCTGTAAGTTAACACACTCTGTCATGCTCACATACACATGCACACTCTCACTATGTGATAGCTGTGTTACATCTAATGAGCATGTCATGGCCAACTATGCTTGGTTAATAAATGCAGCACGCTTGTCCATCCTTATCACATGGCTAGCACA
>JAQMYG010000012.1:27902277-27907361 GCA_030014215.1 Clariallabes teugelsi
TGCTCATTAAGGATCTAATTCATTATCCTGGTAAAAAAGAATTGATTTATAAGCATTTCAGTAATCATAGAAGTAAAAAAAAGTCAAAGAACCAAGGAGAAGTGATGAGAAGGATAGGATAAAAATCCAGGGTCAGTGCAGGTATACAGGTCTACATAAAATCCAAGTAATGTGGCATGTGCTACAGTAGGTAGAGATATGGAGTCTCAGCAGTGCTGATCAGGAAGCCAGCGAGTATGTGTGTGTGTTCACAATGTGTTGGCTTGCATCACACAGTTAATAGCTGCTCATGGGTTTACAGCTATGAAATATGAATGTGGTTGTTTGAGTTCATGCTGTAGCCCCGTGTGTGCCGGCGTGTGTGTGTGTGTGCGCGCGCGTGTGCGCGTGTGTGTGTGACTAACTAACTCTGCTCTGCTGCCTGTTTCTCCTGTTTGCATGAAATGGGATCTAGGTGTATGGTGTGCCATACTTGGTATCCTAGAACTCTTAGAAACTGGGATCAAGCATGGCAGACTTTATAGTCCTAAGCAGAAATGAATGCAGGATCAAGGAACAAATATTTGAGCAACAGCTGCAACATCAGTGAACCTCTAAGGCGTTCCAATATTTTGCTGCAGAAATTTAAAAACCAGTCTAACTAGAATAGATACCACTGAATTTTAGTGTATTTCTATGTGTTAAATGTGTCAACATGCTTTACCTTTAATGCTAGTGTGAATATGCAGCTAACACTATTGCCTCATACTGTGACTACAGTCTGTGAGAAGGCTCTATAGAGACTGTAGTCACATTATGATGTAATGCTGCTAGCTACATTTCTCCATTAGGACCCAAAATAGCTGTTTTCACACATCCACCAGGAAATGCTGTTTTTTTTGTTTTGTTTGTTTTTTCATTTCATTTTCAGTTTCTTTCTGACCTTGATGGACCTCACTGGATAATATTAAACTGCAAATGATAACTTTTCTTCCTACAAAGTTTGACACACAACCAAGATTTTAGCAAAATGCTTCTCTCATGTTACTATGTACTGTACATGAATTTATACAGTACTTGCCTAGTTCGGAAGTTGTAACGTGCAAATCACTTAGTGACACTATTCAAACCACTTCCTGTGCTGATGCTAATTTTTGGTTGCAAAAGATGGTTGCTGTGCTCAAAATCATAAATCATATTCCTTAACTGGGGGGCTGGGTTGTCATTGAGCATGGTTTGGAGAGACAGATTCAATTTAATTAAATTTTATTTATATAGAGCCTTTAACAATGTACATTATTGCAGAGCAGCTTCACAGAATCAAAAGAAACAGATGTTGGTTTGTACACGTAACATTTGTCTCAATGTGTCCTGAAGCAGTGCTAGTCATCAGGTTTAAATGAGTCTCCAGTAATGAGCATGGGAAAGAGTGCAAATTATTAATTTGATCAGGTATCACAGTTTGGGATAATGTACAAATGTTAATAGACATTTTACAGCTGAATAAGCAGGGTTTAAATCTATAGAAATTTTTTTTATAAAATGTGTAAATTAATGCCAAATGTAACAAAAATAAAGAAGATTGTTGACATAACGTAATACTGTAGTATGCAAATAAAGGGTCAGTACACAGAATTATGATAACTGTTTTTCCATAGAGCCCTGACAAAATAATAAAATCATTACCCTTACCATAATGCACATTTGCGCTGATCAGTGCTGCACTGTGCACATTGTCTTTTACATTAGCTACTTGGATGCTGATGCAATGGGATCCCATTTAATCAAAATGTTACTTTTTGAATCATGCATCATCTGTTCATTCTTTTTCAATATAAAAAAAGAAAACCTCATGAATAACGTGAATTTGTGGAGTGTTAATCCAGTTCATCCAGTTACTTTTTGTAAGATTATTGTTTTGATAAAAGTAAAGTTGTTAAGCTGGTGTCTATGAAAAGCGCATGTGTGTGAATTCATGCATTTAGGATATTAGACTCATTCTTCATGCTGGATGATGATCAAGAACAACATATTGCGTAAGAGCTGTTATTTTCACTCACCCAGTATCATCTGTAGACTTTTTTTTTTCTCATCCAGCCAGCATTTGCTGCTAGTAATGAACTCCTCACTCTGAGTTTAAGGTTTCAGATGTTTCATTATGTTTTAGCATGCTGCAGTTCTTCTTCCCTGATTTGCTTTGAGGTGTTGCTGCTTATACAGTCATTAGATACAGTACGTTCAGATTACATCACATCCTGTATTATAATTTGCAAGTATGAGTAGCTGACCATGATACTGGGCCAATACTGAGAACACTATAACACACACTATACTTACACTGTACTGTACGTGCACTAGAGTTTACTCTAAATACCATCTACAGTAAGTGTTATTACTCTGACTAACAATAGAAGAAGTAGTAGCAGAAGTAGTATTACTGCCGATAACAACATTGAAACTAAATAATCAATCTTAAAGTGTAAATTCAACATTACTCTTGGTCAATCCTTACATTTATTTCAATAACTAGCGCGTAGTAGAATTCTATGTGATGAGTTTCAGCAGAAAGCTTATGCTGGAGGTTAATGGAGCATGAGTGCAACGCTTTAAAGCTTCTGTTTTCAAACTGCCAAAGCAATCATTCAACAAAACACCTCCTCTGGGTGTCTCTATAAATATATTCATGACTCTAACTTTTTCATGCATAGCAGAAGAAGTCAAACTACAAAACTGACATATTTCTGGGAATTTCATTCCAAGACAAGACACAGATCGCTTATGTAGAAGATTTGCGTCTCAGAAACAGACCAAGAAAATAAACAGCATGGCAGGACACATTCTAAATTAAGCCTCAGTTTTATAAAAAAAGAAAAAATATATGACTTCTAGGTCTTACTAAGAAGGCTTTAATTCTTCATGTATTTTCCGTTCATTTTGGTGTTTATTTATAGTGTATAATAATGTTTCAGGATGCTATGCATGTATAAATGTACAGTAGTTATTCATGCAGGGATCAAAAACACATTTAAGAAAAGATTTGCAAACGCTAAATGAGAAATATAGACAGAATGACAGAATGTACAAACAATCTTCCTGTATGTGAAGAGTGCATTTGTCCCCTCGTCATGCTTTCCACTATTACAGTACAGTGCTGTGTACCTGGTTTTCTTTGTATATTTGTCACACTTAAATGATTGAGATAACCACAGCAAATGCTAAATACATTTTTAAATGACCATTTTATTTATTTAAAAAAAATCACTGTTTAAACCTTCCTGGCCCTGTCAAAAAGTTACCCTGATTACTGCCAGACCTGTTGAATCAGGAAATCACTTACTGTAAATAGAACCTGTCTGTCAAAGTTAAGCATGCTAAAAGATCCCAAGAAGCAACACATCATGCCACAATCGAAAGAAATTCAAGAACAGAAAAGAAACAAGGTAGTTAATATTTATTGGTCCGGAAAGCGTTACAAAGCTATTTGTAAGGCTTTGGGACTGGTGAGAGCCATTACTGTATCTTGGAACAGCGGTGAACCTTCCCAGGAGTGGCCAGCCTACCAAAATGACTCCAAAAGCACAACAACGACTCATTCAGGAGCTCTAAGAGAACCCAGAATAACATCTAAAACACACATGTCCACCTGAATGGCTCAAAAATACAAAATAAATTTTTTTGGATTGTCCGGACTTTAAAAAGAAATCCGATTGATATGCTGTGGCATGACCTTAAACAGCCCATTCATGCTCAAAAACACTTTTGCTCCAGTGATCCCTAGCTCGCTCCTTTGTGGTCCAATCGGAAAACAAGACACACCACAAACAACTTGAAAATCTCTATTATTTTGGAGAAAATCACCATGATTAAACATAACTCAACCCTTTAAATATGACTACTACTCACTCCAAAGTCTCTCCATAAAGAATGGACTGCATTTTACAGTGGAGAGACCGTGAATCTGCAAAAAAAAAGAAAAAATTTATTCTCTCTCTCTCTCTCTCTCTTTCCACAATGCTCACTCAGGTTGGGTCTTCTGCCTTTTTCAAACTTTAAATAGGGAAGATCACTCAAAGTGTTTAAGAGTTTATTTGGGACTTGACAAAAATTGGATTTTTACAGATGAATCCATGAATTTTGCACTGTGGTTGATTCTCACAAAAAAACAACAACAAAAAAATCACCTCCAGGGTTAAAGGTTTGATTCCCGTCTCCGGGTCTGTGTGCATGGAGTTTGCATGTTCTCCCCGTACTTGGTGGGTTTCCTCTGTATACTCTGGTTTCCTCCCACAGTCCAAAGACATGCAGGATATGCTAACTGGTGTAACCAAATTGCCCATTGTGTGTGTGTGTGTGTGTGTGTGTGTCCATCCTGCAATGTATTGGCACCCTGTCCAGGGTGCATAGTACCCTGCCTTATGCCCTGCAAGGTCTCCCCCAAGGTCTCACAGAATAAGCGTTATAGAAGATAAATTATTGATTGAATAAATGCCAACTGAGCCACTTTGTTTAAACCGCCATCCTGACCCCAGTTTTTGAAATACACATTTCATCACACAAATGTAAATCCTCTTTTCTCAAACAAACCTCCAACACTAACAGTTCATGAGACCCCCCGCCCCCCCCCTAAAAAAAAGCGTAATCAGTTTCCTATTAAACAAATTTTAAAATATCAGGTTACATTCTCAGCATGTGAGTCAGACTTGCAGCTGTTCCTAAGACAACCAGGCCAAACCATGCCCCCTCCACTCACACACACACACACACACACACACACACACACACACACACACACACACACACACAAAAGATGTGAATGGCCCCATCTCATGAGCACTATGGCCTACAAAAAAGTCATTTTTACTGGTTTGCACAGGAACACTGATATTGCCACCAGCGCCACTTGCTCATTGATCAAGACCCTCAACCTTCAACTGCTCAGCTGCCTAAGTGAGACAAATGTAGGCAGAGGTGGAAAGTAATTAATTACATTTACTTGCATTACTGTAATTGAGTAGATTTTTTGTGTATTTCTACTTTTTAAAGTAGTTTTTAAAATCTGTAATTTTACTTTTACTTAAGTATGTTTTGTTTAAAGTATTGTACTT
>JAQMYG010000012.1:27984147-27995585 GCA_030014215.1 Clariallabes teugelsi
ATTAGTTATTTTGTTTTCCATTTTGTTAATTTGGTTTTGAATTTGTTATTTTGTTTTGGGTTTTGTTATTTAGTTTTTTGTTTTTTTGTTTTCAGTTTTGTTAATTTGTTTTGCACTTCAGGGCCACCGTAGTATTTGGCTGATGAGGAAAGAAGTACAAGGAGTAAGATACTCATCCTTACAAAATTGTACTTTTTTGTATAAGTTATATATTGAGTTCTGCCATGTAGAAATACAGACAGACATGTACGTGGGCTTCAACCTGATAAAATAATATCACTGTTTACATTAAAGCTGATCAGCTCATTTTTAACTTTTAACCATTTCTACAAACTCTTTAGCCTTCAACGATGGGTACTAACGCTAGTTATGAATAAGTTAACACAGGTAAGTTAACTAGTTTAAAACCTAATGGGCTGTAAACCCATTATCCATTAAGTAAACCCTTTACGTAAATGGAGTAAAGAATATTATCAACCTTTTAACTATGACTATGTCTACAACAGACTAAACACTCTTCATGACTCACAGGCCATGTTTTTGCCACATCCCTGTTGTCTCCTATCAGCCGCTCTTAAAGGGCTTAATATGGGCCATGAATGTTATGATAAACATCAAAATTATGATAATTTCAGAAGAGTATTGAAATTCAAACACCAGAAACGAAGCACTGTTGCAACCCATTAGGTTTTAAACCCATTGGACTTTGTTATCAGAGTGGTACACTTAATGCACTTAGAATAAAGAGCTTCACCTGATATTAGTGAAGCAGCTCCGCAAAATTGAATCAGCCATCAGGATCTAGACTGGGGTTTCTGCGAGTAGAATCCGAGGACTACAGTAGGAGTGAAATGAATTCCACTAAATGGGATGTGCACTCTCCTGTCTTAAACACAACACAAGACTTCACACTGAACATTTCCCATGGATTTAAATGTACAACTGCTTCAGGATACAGAGGCTTTCAAGCCACTTACAAATCCAACTATAAAAGCTTGGACCCGAGACTGGTACAAGTGCAGCAAGTAGATTCTATTTCCAGATACAGATACAGGACATTGTTGATTTTCGTCAGCATATCCACAACAGAGTACTGTTTATGCTTGGCAAGTTGAACACATCAGTAAAAACACTTAATAGAGTGCTGAACCATGTTTCATACCTCAACATCTTAGTCAGATACTGTGTCTCTTCTCACTCTGGCATCGAAAAACCATGTGGACCATTACAGTCATCATCAAATACACAGTAAGTAACAGCAAAAGCAACAGCTGTAAGCGGAGAGATTTTATATGTTATTGGTTTATTCCTGATCATTCAAGAGGAATATATAGATGTGCTTTTCAATCATTATTAGAGACACAAAAAGATATGAGAATTACATAAAGTAAAGCTATGCATATCATGACATGGCTATAGAAAACCCCATAACAGGTCATTCTCTATTTATTTGCCATTTATTGTATAATACAAGGGACATTCAAGTTAAACCGGAACTTGTGATGAAATTTCTCGTGAATGAAGGCGTAAAACTGATTGACTTTTACAAAAGACTTCAAACACATTATGATAATGAGACTGGTGCAAATGTTTTAAAGCAGACCATATGTGCATGAATGATGATGCTATCCAAAGTGGCTCGGAGCCCACTGGAGTCATTCCCGTGAACATTCGGCGAGTGGAATGCCTGATCCTTGAAAATCAACACATAGTTTGTCTCCATTTGTCTGTGGGAACTGTACACACAACCACTTATCAACACCACTTGCACATTACAGAAACTCAGCTGGGAGTTACTGCCACATCCTCCGCGCAGTCCTGACCTCTCTTCAAGCCATTTCCACATGTCTGGGCCATTAAACGTGCTCCTAGGAGACCAGCAATTTCAGGTGTGAAGCAGGCAGTCCCATTACTGAAACAACGTTCTACCTTGATCGTATACAAGCACTAGTGCGATGCTGGGATAAGTGCATTCGTGTAGCAAGGGATTATATACAGGAAATAAATGTAGTTTTTACTGTGTTCTGTTATTCTGAACAATAAAAAGTCCCAATTTGACTTTAACTAGTATAATCATGTTGGTCTTTTATTCTGATGGTCTTGGTCAAAAACAGGAACAGTTTCTCTGGTTAGGTTCCTTTTAGTTTTATTGTATGTAATCTACTGTACCATCTTCTCACAGTGTGGTGTATCTGCACTGTATGTACATTCTTATGTGTTATTCTTATGTACAAGTATGAAGTTATATAAAAGTATGAGAAATCCTTCTTGCTTGAATGTACAACATAGACAACAGTATACTGGTTTGTGCATCCACCAATTAGGTTTCTACCTTCCTGAACCAACTAATGGAAATGCATCTAGTTATTTGCATTTAAACACGTCCATTGGGAAAAGTACTGTACTGTGAGCATGAGTCACTGTTAGGTTAAAGCCAGTTTTCCACAGCTGATGTGGATGGATGTGAGCCTGCTTTGGATCGGCTCCTCCAGTTTCCATACAACTGACTGAAATGAACTGCACCTGGATTTGTTTTGTTTTAACTCTGGAGAGTTTTAATACTGTAATCCAGTACCTACCCTTTTAGGTGTATGTACTGAGGTGGCTCAGTTGTTAAGATGTTGGATTGGTAATCCAAAAACATTCTCTGCATGCGTGGGTTCAAATCCCATCGTCAGGCTTCTAGTTATCCTTTGAGGATTAATAAAGTTCTCTATTGTTATAGCTGCTTTGGCAGTAGCTGATTAATGGCATTGCAGTAAGAGTCTCAAGAACATCAGCATTCCTTACATATGACAAAACATTTTCCTAAAGCAATAAAACTATCATTACTGCAAAGGTTGTGTAGAAAGAATTAAACAAACCTCATAACATAAAACAAATTGTTTGCACTAAACATAATAGAAGTAATATATGAACATAATTTCTGTCTAAACTGAGGTTTAATTGTGAATGCTGATGTTAAGGTTAAAATTCAGTACCATGTCAGTTCATCTTACTATACAAATCTGAGCATTTAATGTTAAGTGAGTAGAAACATTCCTAGCTATTCACCGAAGCATTTCTAAAAGCTATTCTCAGACTTAAATAGAAAAACACAAGCCATTAGTCTCATCATTGCAGCACTCATATTTGAGCAACACACTCGCCGCACTCTTCACCCTCCCCCCTGATCTTCACTTTCCTTCTGCTGCCTATAGGTCTTAGGCAATTATGATTACTAAACTTCCTGGCCAATCTGGTTACAGATGAGAAGCCATCGATAACAATCTGATGCAAGCGATTATAAAGACGCACAAATGCTCCTCGCATCTTATAAATACAGGTCTCCTGCATTAATGCTAATTTGCCCACTTTACACCTACCTGTTACATACCCACGTTCTGTTACACATAGCATAGTCCTCAGTTGCATGTGTTACGCTAAAGTAAATACTAAGTTTCTCATCAGCTTGATACATACGAGACTTTCTTATTCAAGACACTGTTTCAGTCGTGTAGATTCTCTCTGTCTTTATTGAGCAGATGATGCATTAGGACTGTGAGCAAACTGAGCATTGATTGTACAGCTGGACATCAGCTGTGGTGCATAGTACCCTTGGCTCGGTGTGTGTGTGTGATGACAGAATCTCCATGAAAATGATTCATAGCTTTGGTATTTCCTATAAGACCTTATGGCCTGAAAGGTGAGACTAACACATGATCATGATATCAAATTTCAGCAGAATGTGACCTTTGACCTTCCTCTCCCTCTCCCACACACTCAGACACACATGCACACACTCAGACATACGCACACATACACACACGGCCTTAATTAATAAAGCTAGTAAAGAGACTTCTCACAGGAGAGAGACAGAATGAGACAGGGACAGACATTATATGCGCAAATAGACTGAAAATAGACCACCCAGTGTGTCTGAGTCCTGAATAAGGGGCAAACACGTTCAGCACCCAGCAGAAACTCTAAGAGAACACAAGAGGTCCACATCAGGCCTGAGAACAAAAACCAGACAGCAACGCCAGAGCCTGTTACTAAAAAAATCACTAGCTTGTAGATGAGCAGCCCACAATCACTAGAGGCCTGGCTGGGGAGGAGAGGAATGAGCTCTGTAAGGAATGGAGGCTGTTTTCCGCCTGGAGAAATGAGGAGCATCTTTCTCAATCTTGTGCACACACACACACACACACAAACAAATGTGGAGGTGAGACAGACTTGATTCTTTAGGCTGCTTACTATGAACCAGCACGCACAGCTCCTCATTCATCTCCTGTCCTAAAGCCATTATAATCAGTCCGAAAGAGATTCCAGGCGAATGGGAATAAAAACGAATGAAAGAACTCAATCTGTTAAGCTGGATTTCTCTCTCTCTCTTTCTCTCTCTTTCTCTCTCGCTCTCAGAAACTTATTTGCACCATGAATTAGAAGAAACCTATTTCAAGAACAACAACTGATGAAAGTTTTAATACACAAGTGTTGTTGTTGTTTTGATCATATTTGTTTACTGTCCTTACAGATGCTACTGGAAACCAGATGGCAGGATTAAAGGTACTTGGAAGTTGCCCAGTCATATGTTCCCCAGCTCCCAGTAATTAGTTCATTCATGATTATGTTTATCAGCAATACTAATCCTCGGGAACTAGAAAATATAATAGGGTCTTGTTTTTGTACCAATGCGTGTTTTTCTCTCTTTCTTACTTACAGTACACATTAGACAGACAGACCGAGAGAGAGAGAGAGAGAGAGAGAGAGACAGACAGACAGACAGAGACAATGAGAGAGCAAAGCAATGTCTTTTTAATAAGAGTCAGGGCAAAAAGTTATTGTCACATTCTGACAGTTGTGTCCAGCTCTAAACTGTGTATAATGAAGTTGATGCATGTGAACGTGTGTAATGCAACACATTGCAGAGCACGAGCAACTGCAGGCAGTCTCTTCTCCATTCACATACCTAATATGGCCATACTGGGCACAAGACTCAGTTACAATCCTCTCCCAAATACATGCTGGCGGAAAAAGCAAGAAACTTTGTCTACTGAGTGAGACCAGCCTGAGTGAGACCAGCCTGAGTGAGACCCGTCTGAGTGAGACCTACCTGAGTAAGCCGGGCAGGGCGATGGAGCCGGACCCTGAGCCCAGCAGCCCCCGCTTTCCGCTCAGCAGCTTCTCCACCAGCAGCACGTTCCCGGTGCGCGCCGCCTCCAGCAGCTCCTGATCCTTCCCCATCCCGAGCTGTCACCGTCCACCAGGGGAAGGGACAGGAGGACAGGAGGGCAGGAGAAGTGGAGGGGGTAGAGGGGTAGATAGACCGAGTCGAACAGAGACGGAGAGGGTCTGATTTCACTCGCACGAGACCATAATCACAATGATCATCCTCTTTATCCTGTTCAGAGTGAAGAGACAGAGGGCGCGCGACGCCGTGCTCCGGTTAATCCATGCTCGTGCGCTGTTACGCTGTTAAAGAGAGAGAGAGAGAGAGAGAGAGAGAGCTCGTGCCGGACCTGCCGGCTGCCTGCGCGCTCACCCGGACCTCCGAGAGCAACAGCACGAGCGGATTCCTTTGTCGATCACAGACGCACACAAACACACGCGCGCGCAGTGAGACACGCGCTCATTCTGAACGTCCGCCGGTCTGTGTGTCCCGTCGGAGGAGCATCTTACATCTCATGGTGTGAGTGAGTGTGTGTGTGTGTGTGTGAGAGAGAGAGAGAGAGAGAGCGCGCTCTGGTTGGGTGTGGAGCTGAGGCAGACCTCTGTAGCCTGTGTTTTGCTCTCCGGTGTTTCTGCGCCGTTACCGTAATGCCGCACTGTTCACATTCTCGCCGCGCTCATGAAACTTTCCAGCCGCTGTAGGAGAGGGAACAATGGGCTTGCGCATTTTACACACACGGAGCAGTGGAGGGGTTAAACTGATGAAATACCGCGAGAGAAATAGAGAACGCGCGCGCGCACTCACACACACACACACACACACACAGAATTAGTCTTGGCTCTGCATCCATCTCAGTGTTATGAGCTCGCAGCATCACTTCCTGTATGGCTCAGGAGAGAGGGAGAGACAGAGAGAGAGAGAGGGAGAGAGAGACAGGGAGAGAGAGAGGGAGAGAGGCAGCTGTAGGCCCACCGGGTGTTGGGCAGAATCACTGAGCTCCAGTCTTTGCCAGGAGGGACTGAGAACCTGATTTTGTGTGCCAGATCTCTTCCAAACCCCACTCCTCATCCTCTGTCTTTGTCTCTCACATGCTTTCAGGAACAATATCTTGTTTAAGAACTATTTTGTTGTGGAGTAAACGCCTCATACAGAGTAACATTTATAACAGTCCCTGCCAATAAGTAGAGCAATATCCGTCCAGCAGTCTGTATCTGAAGATGAAAGAGACAGCAAGGAGAACCCAGTGACCTATAAATATGCCTGAGGCAGAACAGTTTAGGCCATAACTAGAAAACAAGTTGGATCTTAAGAAACAACAATAATCTTGTCAATGTTGCCATGTTACTGCCATCTTACAGAGAATGCTGTTACAGGCATGACCTGGGAAAAAACAGACCAAATAATACAATCTAATAAAGTACACGAGTAATGCAAACACCACCACCATCATCATCATCATCATCAAAAAGAATATCCACATCTTAGTTCTACCCATCTATACAGTAACTGAAATACAGATTGCAGTGGTAGCTCAGAGGGTTAAGGCACTGAGTTACTGATCGGAAGATCGGTGGTTCGAGCCCCAGCTCCACCAGGTTGCCACTGTTGGGCCCTTGAGCAAGGTCCTTAACCCTATCTGCTCCAGGGGCGCTATATCATGGCTGACTCCAGTTATGCTGGGATATGCGAAGAAAGAATTTCACTGTGCTGTAATGTATATGTGACAAATAAAGACTTAACTTTAACTTAACTTAACAGATGATTGCTGTGGTATTCCATGTCAGCTAGGGTATCAACTTTCATGTAAGAGGTCATCATTTATAACATTAACACATTAACATTGATTACACTGCACAACAATTTTTTAAAAAGTTTTGCTTCCGGCTGCACGGTGGTGTAGTGGTTAGCACTGTTGCCTTGCGATTCCCAGCCAGGCTCAAATTCCTCTCTCTGTGTTCATGGAGTTTGCATGTTCTCCCCATGCTTGGTGGGTTTGCTCTGAGTACTCCGGTTTCCTCCCACAATCCAAAGACATGCAGATTAGGTTAATCGCCGTTCCCAAATTGCTCGTAGTGTGTATGCCCTGTGATGGATTGGCACCTTGTCCAGGGTGTACCCTGCCTTGTGACCTAAGCCTCCTGGGAACCAGGTGACCCTGATTACAAGATAAAGTGGTATAGATGGTGAGTGAGTGAGTTTTGCTTCCGGAAAAGTTTTTGCTGATTGTGATAGGCACCTTATGGGTAAACACAAAGCCAACACAGCACAACTCATCGAAAAAAACCTCAATGCTGCCAATAGAAAGGCACCAGAACAAACAGTGCACTACAGCCACCTGTGCACGAGGACCAGCGAGCAAGGTAAAGCCAAGGTAGCTGACATATACAGTACAGTACACTATTTATATATTTTACTCCCAAAGAGCCAGACTTTCTCATATTTTCCCCCCATTTTTGGCTGTTTTTTTGGTCCTCATTTTCAGTCCAGTCCCTGTACCTGACCAGTTTCAGAGGAATGTTTTTTTATTAAGCCACACAGTGACCTATAAATTATTTAAACATAAAAAGCATCTAACTTAAGGCATGAACCAGTGAGAAACAGGTGCAGATGATGACAGATGATCAAGCCACTGATTATTATACTGGTGATGCTGAATGCTGAGTGGTTGGAACAGACGAGAGGAGAAATGAGGTTGCTGCTGATTTCTTTTTTTTAATCATATCTTTAGGCACTTGGCAGCTTGTTGCAAGAAAATATTTGTTCCAGTTGATTTACTTTAAACTACCCCATTTAATTCAATTTAATGTAATAAAATAAGGGGATAAGGGGAGGCTAAAGATAACAGACAAAATAGGTTTATGTTAAAGTTTATGCAGGAATCTTAGAATACCCCTTTTTTACCGCAGTGCAGTGCAGGGGTATTCTAAGACTTTTAGCTATTTGTCTTTGGGACAGTCCACCCTCGGTTTGACCACCGAATCCTGATTGAAACTGATAATAACCTTGTCATGCAGCTGTTGCCATAGTTGTGTGTACTTCATGTAAGATATGACCGACACCAACCTGAAATCTTCAAACATAAAAATGTTCAAAGGAAAGGAGACACTAGAGCCTAATAACATCACTACAAACTGTTTATTTTAGCTTTAAAAATCCAAAATCTGAAGAAAAAAAAATACATTTTTATTATTGCATCTTAAAGCACAGAAGAAAAGGCATGTATGAAAAACAGCCACATTCTAGAAAGATTCGGTTTTATTATTTTTTATTTCATTTGTTCCAGCAGCTTTTCCATAATAAATTATTTGATGTTTTCATCGGTACATTTTCCACGTATGGAGTACGGCTGATTTTGTTCAGATTGAGGACAGGCTGTGGTAATGAGAGGGCACGAGCCATGGCAGAGAACATGAACAGCTTTGGTCTAAACTAAGAAGCATTAATACACAAATGACTACTGCACATACAAACATAGGACTTATGCCCTTTCAGCATAAACACACAAAAAAGAAATCCCTTAAACAGTACATTTAATTCAACTCAATTTGGTTTCCATCTGAGTCACACCCTTACAATAGGCAAATGCTGAAAAATGTTCTGAATTAAAAAAAAAAAAAAAATCAAAACAAGCATGTATACAGAAAAGCTAGAAATATTATCTCATTATAACACAATGGTCTTATTGTGAAAATCTCCACAGAGGCTCAGGCAGCACGGCAACTGCAAACACTGTGCAGCACTTTAGTTCATAAAAAACCCTAATCCTATGAATATACAGAATGTCCTATAACACAATGAATGTTAGTGCACACACACTCACTCACACACTCACATACCAGAGAGATCTTCTATGATTGCTGAAACACACTGGCTAACAACTAGTACAGTTAGAAAAGTGCTGCATTCTAAACACAACTCTACGTACAGTACACACAAAAATTCAAAAGCTATGTGCAATCTGGTGTTATGGAAGTCATTGTAGTGTGCATGGAATGAAGCAATTAAGAAAATGCTTATTTCAGATAATAAAACAATTTATTAAAAAACTCCCTTATTCTCTCCCTCTGTCTCTCACACAGACACAGACACACACACTTACACAAAAACAGGACCATTCAAAACTCTTTACAAAAACATTCTTCTGCATTTCTCCATACTGTACACACAAGCACAATCTGCTCATAGCTAAATAACTATTAATATGTACATTTTGTTATATATAGCTCAGTGTTGTGCAAATTGTCTTTTATTTTAAGACATTCATTTCAAAATATGACATTCAGAGTCAACTATTTAAGACAAGTGTGTATACACACAAACAAACACACACACACTCACGTAGACAAACAGATTCCTCCGAATCCCCACAGTCTGAAAAGTGTAAAAATATGGGCAGTCCATCATAAAAACAGAGAAGACTTGATGAAGGGAAAGATGAGAGGAAGTGAGAAGAGAGACAGCTTGCTATTCCATGGATCCGTGCAGCTCTAGCTTGAGAGCTTGATGTTCTTCATACGGTGCAACAAGGAGTCTTTCTCCATCTGGGCCTCTGCAAGTGCCATCTTGGTTCGGGATAGTTCTAGTTTCAAACACTCGTTCTCCTCCATTAGCATCTGCGGATGGAAGACACACCAGATACGCAATGTGCATTTAGAATTTGAAACGCTGAGCTTTAAAAGGATATCCATAGTACCATATCCATAATATCCAAGGAGGTCCATAATACAGCTAAACCTTTTGGCTAGACCATGTTTTCTTGGTTTTAATAGGTTACATGTTGTGTACTGTTGTTAGCGCTCAGTGATCATATTTAAACAAACAGCTGGATTTATTGCCGTGTACCTTTTCACTGCTGGTGGGGATGGGTCTTGCGGGTGACTGAGGTGCAGTCTGTGTTTCTTTTGACTCGCTAGCCACAAACCCACGCACTTCAGGAACGTTCAGAAATAAGCATTCAGAAGTAGGTGTTTTGTCAGGAACAGACTCCATCTTCTGAGGCTCTACCTGTGGATGAGGCTCAACTGTACAGAGAGAGGAAAAGGGGACAGGAGACCAATCAACATCAGTTACTAACCGAAAATATGGGCTTTTTTAAAAGCATGTACATATAAGGAATTAAAGGAAAATTTGCATTCCGGAAAGAAATTAAGGTGACTAAATTATAAACAGGATGAGGACAAATACAGCACTGGCTCAGAGGTCAGGCTATGGTCTACTGATTGGAACACTGTAACTCTGAATCTCAGTACTTCCAAGCCGTCACTGTTGGGCCCTTGAACAAGCCCCTTAACCCTCATCTTGCTTAGCTCAGCTCTAAGTCACGCTACATGAAACTGCCAAATTAATAAATATAACCTCCAATATGGAAGGAGCCATCATCCCTGCGCAGCACCAGGAGATTGTGGATATGTAAGGACATGGGACTGGGTTCCGACTCTGAAGGGCTGTCCCGGTGACCATCATCCTACATCACACATGAACACACATCACCCATGTTATGTTGTATCTCCAGCTGTTCTGTTCAAACACCAAGGTCCAACGTGTGTCTATACAGTACCTTCAGGTTGATGTGTGTATCCTGGATCGTGATCTCCATCGGGAGTACTTGAGAAGCGGAATTATCATCTAGAAAGGTGGAAAGATTTCGCAAAGAGGTCATGAAGAGGTCGGCGTTTAAGGCCTGCAGCTGGCATTGCAGGAAGCCATTGTGTTCGGCCAGTGGGGAGTGAGCAGCTGCTTCTGGGCCACTCTCCAGCCGGACTCGGACCTCTGGATGCAGCTGCTTACTGCGGGGCTCCTGGTCTGAGCCTGAGCCTTACACACACACACACACACACACACACACACACACACACACACACACACAAACACAATTTGAACAGTCAGCAGCCTGTCATTAACAATGAGGAGAACAATGAAATCTTTCGATTCAAGTGTTACAACATGGGGGAAAAGACAAGCAAAAACACACTGTGGCAACTGAACGTTAGTCACCTACTGCCAATTATGTGCCTGTACTATAAATAAGCTTCACGATTCCATGGATATTCATTCACGATCACTTTCTAAACCTTAAGACAAAAAAAAATAAAAAGTAATTTTTTCTGCCTCAAGATTTTTGCAATGAAACTTCTGTTTGAGAGCCAGAATGACGATGTGAAACCAGATGTGTTGATACACTGGCACTTTTCTTTCTTTCTTTTTTTTAACCCCTCTTTTTTCCGAATTCTTTTTCCCGATTTTCTCCCCTAATTTAGTCGTGTCCAATTCCTCCTAGTCACTAGGG
>JAQMYG010000012.1:27995685-28007910 GCA_030014215.1 Clariallabes teugelsi
CAGCATCACCCGGGGTTCGAACCGGCGATCTCCGGATGATAGGGCGAGCGCTTTACCACTGCGCCACTCGGAGGCATGCACTGGCACTTTTCTAAGGTAAAATAATAAGTGCTGGCCTGAGGACAGGCATATGGCTTTGTAAATCACACAGTGGACAGTTAGGTTTTTCTCTTTTTCAGATTACCATTTTTACTGTTATTAGTGACAAAAATGATTCTCTAAAGTGGTCATATTTAAATTCTTCTTTCTATTCACAGACCTAGAGAGATCGTGGACATATTGAGAAGAGCAGTTGGGAGGAGAGTCAGTTAGGAGACGGACAGAACGCAAAATGCAGTGGGATTAGATTAGCAGGAGAGACAGTTTTTCACTATGCGAGTGCCCACAAGCAACCACTACTGTTCATCAAACAATGACATAAAGGAGTTTTCGATCACCCTGCCGCAGTTGCTCTTCCTTAAACAAGACACACACCGTTGTTGGCATATTATTTGCCTTAACATTTCACAAACTTGTGATGGAATGAGTCGACACAAACTATTTATAAAGTGTGCAATTTTAAACTTACATAGTGCACACTGCCTCATGCATACTGTATTAAAGGGTGATGAGAGGTCTTGGTTCATAACTTATGACTTGACACTATGAATATTAAATCATGTCTTATGGTCAGGGTGAATGCTCCTCACTTGTCCCAAGTGTTTGTAAAGGAGGTGCTCTAAGAATTCCCAAATCAATCTGTGTTTATAGATGTCATATTGACCTTCTCCTGCATGTCCAACACATCTGTTTAAAACTGGGAATAAAACCACAAGATAATCGTAAAACTTGAGAAATGAGAGTTCCTCCAGCCTTCTAGCAAGTTTCTGGATTGAATTCTGGATAAACAGGTTATAGAGATGAAGTAATGGAGAAACAGAGGCTGTGACCTTCTGTTCGCAACCATATCCCAAAGGGAGCTACAAAGATACTGTGGCTTTGCCAATTTCTATGGGAGATTTATAAGAGGGTTTAGCTTGTTTGTACAAGAAAAAGTGAGCAACTTAAAAAGTCAAACACTGTTTCATCAGCACCCCCATACTCGACCTTCCGACCTATATACTTCTCTTTTATAGTGTATGCAGATGCATCTGTAAGCAAGGTTTTCTCAATTATATGAAAACTACTGATTGGATTAAACCCATGTCAAGCCTGGTGGGCACTGTTCTCTTTTTCAGTCAAGTTCACCCCAACCTACAGACCTGGATCTAAGAACAAAAAATATAACACTCTGTCATGACTGCCCAAATGTTCACAAGAAGGACCTCTCAACCCTGCCATCCTGATCTGTTAGCTGCATGGTCTGTCTGTGTACACAAAAGTTTGTGGTCACTCTGAAATGTTCATGTTTTTTGCTTAGAAGATTTTTGCAAATTTTGATTTCATCAAAGAAGCAATAAAAAGCTTGCAGACTTTTGGCATTCTGCCAGTCAATTTATCAAGGTAATCTGAGGAAATGTCACGCCATGCTTCAGTGAAGCACCACCACCCAATTGGATTGGCTTTGTGAGTAAATCACAGGGTCAAACTGCTCAACAACAGCTTGGTGGGGTTGGGATCTGGTGACTGCACAGGCCAATTTATTACAGAACGAATTCCAGCTGACTGCTTTTTCTCTAAATAGTCTACTTTGAGGCTGTGATTTGTGTCATTGTTGTGATCGACTCAAATAAAAGCCCAATCCACACTGCATGGCATGGTGTTGCAAAATGGTGCCTTCTGTGTTCAAGAGCCCATTAATCATTTTCAAATCTCCTGCTGGAGCATCTGTAAAGGCACTGCCTAGATTCATGTTTAAAAGTTAGTTCCCCTCTTTTTGAGCAAAAAAAGTAATAAAAAAAAATCAGATGATTATAGTGAGTCATAGTATTAGGCAAATATATCATCAGATGAGCAATAACACAGAAGTTTTTTTTTCACCATGCAATTATTAATTTGCCTGAGTGAATTGCTAGTGTTTTATGATCCGCCACACCTGCTGTACTTCGATCAAAGGCTGCAGGCTGCTTGTCAGTACCTCGTATTATGAACACAGGGGGCATAGATTTTACTTACAAAGCCCCAAAGTTATGGAATAGCCTTCCAATTAATGTTCGGGACTAAAGTCTAGTCTAAAAACCAATTTATTTAGCAAAGCCTTTTGTGAATAGGTCTGTCATAGGTAAAGGAGCAGATCTGCTGCACTCATGGACGTAGAGTATTATGGTGAACTGGTACTCACTGATCACTCGGATTTGTTGGCGGTGGGGTGACTGATTACTTCTCAGGGAGTTCTCATGTCTGTTTCTCCTTCTGGCTCTCCCTTTTAGTTATGATGTCATGGTTAGCCCTGCTGGAGTCCCTGCTTGCACTCTGCACTAAATATACATTCACTTTATACATTTAGTGACTTTGACCATAACTAACTGTACTCTCCTCCTGTGTTGAGCTACACACAGCACTCCTTGAGTTGCCATCGATCCCCACCCCTTCTGCCCAGTGGGTCACATCTTGGTGCCCCGCTTCTGGTTGGTGATCTCATCGTATGGAGACCCTGTGTGGTCTGCTCGGGATGCATGTGGCGCTTCCACATGACCATAAAGATGGTCCTGCAGACAGCTGTTCTCTGATGACTTGTAACTGCAGTCGCTCAATAGTTCAGGACTGCAATTCCCACAAATAGTTTTGTACCTGAGCGTCCAATATAACGAAAGTGAACTCCATATTAACTCAAGGGACAATCTGATCATTATAATTTATACATATTTCCTCAAACTTTTCTAACTTATTTCCATAATTTTTCCTTCTATAATTTTTCAATGACTAATTTTAATTGCTAAAAGCACTATATAAATAAAATTGAATTGATTTGAACACTAATCTGTCCTCGGGGTACCAGACCCCGTCTCCTGGCCAAGACTGACGTCTCAATCAAGAACCTGAAGGATTCTTAAGGTCATATTGTAGGAGCAATCAACATAATAAACTAGTCCATCCCAAGTAACCCCAAATTAACTCACTGTCTCACTCACCCAATGCTCCCAGAGCCTTCTGATGTGTCCTTAGTTCCTGGGTTTGGACAATGGGAAGACATGAACACATCTCTGAGGCCCAGCTTGTTTGTCCTCCTAGACCAACAACCAACCACAGCAGTGTCTAGGACTACCTCTACCTACCAGAGAGTCCCATCACACAAAGGACTAGGACACTTCATCTATTGTTGCATCCTCTTTTTGTTATCAGACTTGCTGTTCTGACACATTTATACGTTTTGACCCCTGCCTGAGTCTAACAATGCTTTGGATTTGCCCTACTGGATATGGCTACATTCTTGGGATGCATGTTGTTTCTAATGTGTGTGTGTGTGTGTGTGTGTGTGTGTGTGTGTGTGTGTGTGATCTAAATGGAAGGCTTTTTGAAACCATTATATAGATTCGATTAACAGTTCAGTTGCAGTAAGCTTAAAAATAAGCTTGGTATGACTCTCAAATTTTTGTGACAGACAGAATATTTCGGCACACACAAATCTAAGACATTTACAAAAATCTAATCCAACACCATACTCCCACACAAACAAACACACACAAACACTTTACCTTCACTGCTCTGAGCAGTAATTAGTGATGTGGAACAGACAAAACCTAAAGAGATGCACATTAACATTTATGTATTTCCAACAGTCAGGATTTAAACACACACACACACACAAACACAAACACATAGAAGACCTATTGATGTGGTCTTACCGAGACTGTGGTTGCTAAGATACTGCCGTAGACTGATGTTGCCGAGATGATTGGTGCGGATCTGCCCCACCTCCAGAGCTAGAGTAGAGTTATCCCCTTTCACGTTCAGTGAGGCACACACTGAGTGCAGCTTCAGGACCAACACAGACACCTGCAGTGTGACACACACACACACACACACACACACACACACACACACACACACACACACACACACACACACAAGCATTTAATGGTATACATGATGCAAAAACAGTTAAAGATACAACTATTAGATATAGATAGCAAGATGTGAACAAAAAAAGGAAGTGGTGGAGCATAACAAAGATGGAAGGTACAAGGCAGAGTGAAAAATGTCAGTACCAGATCCTTGATGTGCTCGTCAGTACTCTGGGAGGTGGCACTGACTGCTTCGAGCGACTGGGAATCTTCTCTATCCTGCACCATGGCCTCAGTGGCACGCTCAGCAGCACTCGGGTCACTTGAAAGGGCTTTAAATCCAGATATAGACACATCGTCTACAAACACACACACACACACACACACACACACACACACACACACACATATATATATATATATATGAAACAATTTACAATTGCATGGCATGTCACACTGACACCTGGATCACAACTGGCCTGAACCAGTGAACTGCCTCTACCCCCCCAGGTGTAGTTGCTCTGTAAAAGGGCATCTGCCAAATGCTGCAAACGTAATGGCATACTGAAGACTGTACAGTACAATAATGTTCACAATTTCTACCCTATACATGGAAATGACGGATATTAAACCATGCTTGGGGTTAAATGTAATTTTCTTTCTTTTCATAGTGAACGACACACTTTTAATTCATGATGCAATCCTGCCACCTAGTGGCAATCAAGGTGGATTCTGTGGTACATAAAATCCCTATGTCTTCAGGAAGGCAGCTCACAACCTTACTTGTGACTGAGCTGTAGATTTTATTTACATACTAGATACAGTGAGCCAAAAAGCTGAAAAATTAAAAAAAAAAAAAAAAAAAAAAAAAAAAGCCCATCAGACTGACTTGAAAGGAAGAATAGATTATAACACTTTTAACTTGAGAACGGGGCTCTTAAAGAAGAACACCCGATTTAGTTACACTACACAACACTGCTGAACTACTTCAAAATTCCAGCATCTGGCCGTGTTTTTTATGAACTCCAGATTTCCCAGGATTCTATAGGATACCTCTCTCCGGTAGGCTGTAGGAATCACAGTCCTCCAGTAAGGAACTGTCTAAGGAGATGTTGTCCAGAGACTGCAGGGAAGGACTCTTCATGTTCTTATACGTCACAGAAAAAGACGACTGCGATCGATCCCTCATCAGACGCCCACTGTAACACACACACAGCCAGAAACACTGAGTGGATGAAGAACACTTATACAAACGCCTACACAAACTGTTAGATATGAGTAAATGCACTTATACAATCATTTCATTTATAATTAATGTAATTGTCATTTGGTTCCAATAAGATTTGAGGGTTATTTAGTTTGAGTATCATTGCAGTTGGTGGACATGGACATTGGACCTGCTCAAGTTACAGATTATATCGCAGCAGTGTTGAAATCTGGGAGAATCTATAATTGCTTTTTGAGACCTCATACCTCGCAGAGACTAAATCAACACCAGGTAAATCAGCAGGCCACCATGGACTGCTGCGAGACCTTGGTGGTGGTGCAGGTTGAAGGCAGACAAGTAATCTGAAGACCTGTACAGCCTGCTAGTACCTCAGCTATAACTGCCGTGGACAGGGTTGACAGAGGACCAACTGATGTTTTATATGGAATGGAGGCAGGTATTCCCTCCTTTCCCTTCCCCTTCTCCCTCTTATCTCCAGTCGAGAGGTCCTGCAAACCTCCACAGTGTCTTGGTTATTATTGAGTTATATATTGGTTATATAATCTTGTTCTTGACCTAAGAATTTACTACAGGCTCAGGAATGGCAGTCCCAGCTGGTACAGTAGGTGAGCGCAGCTACATGAGGCGTCTTTGTATTATCACTCATATCAAGCTGTAAAGTGCTTGAAAGCATGCCACCTCACCCTCTCACAGCCATGGAGAGAGGCAGTCCCTCAGAAAGGAGCTGAAACAGGAGGTGTAACTACAAATGTGACTGTGTGGAGACTTCTCACTGGGCAGAGATGGTACACTGGGCAGTAAAAGGACACTCATATTTATTTCTCCTAGCGGAGTGAAGCTGCTCAGTAACTCCAAAGTGGTTTGGTAGGAGCTCAAGCCTGTGCACAGATTATTCGGTTCCGTGTGAGTTCTTGAGTCTTAGACAGTGTAACACATTGGAAATACTGCTTGTATATCACTTAGGCACAACTCGCTTTTATTTGACATTGGATTTGACATCCGCAGGACACCAATGTCCTGTAAAAAGAAAAAAAAAAACATTCATCATCTACTCCATTCCAGCTATGATTTGAATGAACCCTCTGTCCTCATGCTGCATATGCTCACATTACATCATATCACTGAAGGGACGCCATGAGATCCTTGAGACCTTGCAGGGCTCAAACATAAAAAGTGTACAGTTCAATGTCATACTTGAACATCTGGGTGTCCACTTGGGTCATGGGCAGGTGCAGATCCAAATATGCAGGTGCAGGATCATATGTTTGTACTGAATAATCTGGACATCACCAGACCGCTGATCTAACTGAAAACTTGTCAGCTGGCTGAACCTGAGTCAGGCAGTGGGCGTGCGGTCCTGACGTGGACTTACCAAACATGACGGTACTCATTTAACTCAACACTCATTTCATTTTACAAATCAACAAAATCTTTTGTTTTTTTGTTTGTTTGTTTTTTTACTTGCCTGAAAGCCAGGGTGCACTACATTTAGTTCTACCACTGCCGCAACAGAGAGAACTATTCTCATTCCTAATAATAATTAAATACTTTCCTATTCAAAAATATACAATATACAGTATTTCATAATTATGTTATATATTATATAACACTATTCTCACTCACTCAATCTGATTGTCTATACCGCTTTATCCTGTATACTTGGGACACAAGGCAGGGTACACCCTGGACAGGGTGCCAATCCATCGCAGGGCACACACATGCACACACTCACTCGCTCATGCACACTACAGGTAACTTGTGAACTCCAGTTAGCCTAACCTGTAAGTCTTTGGACTGTGGGAGGAAACCGGAGTACCCGGAGGAAACCCGCCAAGCACGGGGAGAACATGCAAACTCCATGCACACAAAACCTGCTGCAAGGCGACAGTGCTAACCTCTAAGCCACCGTGCCGCCTACACCCCTTTCCCTAAATTTGCAGAAATGATACAATCGATACTAACTACTGTAATCTTTTAAGGTCTAACTGATACATTATGCTCAGTTACACAATGCTTTTGCTACTGCTTTGATCTGAGTAAACAAGAACTAACAAAAATGCATAATTGTTTGGCATTTTTGTTTGATTATCCTTGGTTCTAGTTGATCATTTGTGAAGGACACAGGGCATGAGTATAATGGACATGGTTTATTACCTGGACATAGACTGAGGTAGTCTGGTTCCCTGGCTCTTGTCATTCCAGTCCCTAGATATCGGCTCACCCATGGAGTCCCCTGCCATAGTCCTGCCCTGGGAAGCCTCACTCTGCAGTGCTTTAGGCTCAGGTTTTGCCTCCTTGCCCTCCTGAAGCTTCTCTGCTCCATTTCTTTCCTCCTCTGGACCTGAGCATGCATTTGTCTCCTCAATGGAACTTTTCTTCTCGGTTTTGGAGGTTGCTGAAAAAGGCAGGAGGGGTGCAGCACTCTGGCTCTGTATCTCTGTGTCCACACACAGCAGCTGTTCCACAGGGCAAGTGAGCTTGGATGTGCCTGTAGTGCTGTCCCCTGCCTCACTGCCAACCTCCAGAGTGGCTCGGCTCCCAGACGGTGAGAGCTCAGAGCCCAGAGGGCTACTGTCTGCGTCAGCTGATGGCACAGGCTTCAGCAGCAGTGCAACCTCTGCACTGCTCACCAGGATGCCCACACACGCACCATATGTCCCTCCGGTACCTTGCTGTGCCAAGCCATGCCGCTGCAGGTCCTGCTGCAGTGTGCGCTGTAGTGAATTCAGTGTTTGCTGTAGTTTCAGCAGGAACACATACTGACTATGGTTAGCTTGCACACTTAGCTTCTTCTGTACATGTAACAGCACCTGCATGTCCGCGTCTCTTGTGGCTGAAGAAGAAGAAGAGGGAACAGAGGAAGGCTCAGCAGCATTCAGTCCATCCAGAGAGAAAGGCTTGTGCAGGCCATTAGTTGGCTGGTTGTCCAGCGTCTCGGTGCTATAATACTCCTTCAACAGCTTTTTCCTCTGTAGCCGATCACTGACGTCAGTCGGGATCATCCCTGAGCCTGCAGCCACCTTGGTCCTCTGCTGGTACTGAACATAGCGGGCAGGCTGGCACAGCCACAGGGTAAGTGGGAAGGAATCAACACATGGTGAGGGCCGGTGGCTTCGAGGACCCTCGTAGTCCACCCAAAACTGGGTGAAGCGTAGGGCCCACAGGTCGGTGGCTGATGGTGCCCTGAGGGCAGTAGTGCTGAAGGCAGGAGCTGCCAGGCCACGGTAAACATCATGTAGGCACGTGTCCCTTTCATGTGCATGCCGCTGGAAGACTGGATGAAGTACGGGAAATGAGGAGGATGTGGAGGAGGTGAAGAACGCCTGCTCTCGGAAAGCCTGCAGCAGAGCTTCGAGGTCCGAGCGGGAGCAGCCAGCCGAGTGCCGCGTGTTCGTAGCCACCATTTCAGATGTCTGGATTGAAATGGAGCGGGGCTGGTCTGGCTGGGACTGACTCTTATCACCCGGGACCACCAACTGTACAAATATAAACACACAGTTTTTATGTCGTCATGTGATCTCTTTAAGATGATACTAAAAGTTCAGTGGTATTGGCTTGCATTCTATTGTAAACTATATAGAAGTCAGAATGTGGGTTTGTGAAAAGGCAGATTTTTTTCCACCTTTAGCATGAGACCATCTACTTTCACGTCGATGTGTTCATCTGGTTTTTGGGAGTCGTTGAGCTTGTAGAGCTCCATAAACTGGACCAGGTTGTGGCGCAAATCCAGAGCAAACAGGTTGAGCCACACCAGGCTTTGTGCATCCACGACTAGCTGCAGGGCATTCAGCTGCACGTATAGGTTTGGGCAGGGAACTGCAAAACACACACACATACACACATCCTTGGCTGCTCTAAGACTCATGTATATTGTAGATAATTACTGACACGGCACATGGAAAAACAGAGCGAATACACATACAGGGAACTCTCAAAAGATTTTTCTTATTAATAGCACCTCTGCGGCTGTCCTCACTGGAGCACTCAGCTGAGCACAAATCAAAACCGCCAGTGACTCAGTATTAACACACAGATTTCCCTGAGGCCAGGCCTCATCATTTGGGCACTGTGGCCAGAATGACCATCTGTTTAATCACCACATCACAGTCTAACTGGCATGTTCAATCTGTGGGTAAGCCAATGTGAAATACAAATACTTGCACCAGAAATGTTGTATTTCTAATTAACATAGACGCTTTCATGAAGGTCACAGGTACCGCTATTGGTTTAAGCCTTTGCCAGTAGGGTAGTCTTATTATTAAAAGGTGATTTTACTTCAAATGCAAGATAATCCCACATGGACATGGTCCTAACTTCACCAAGAAGAGTGTAATATACATGGCTCACCCCTAATGGTGTATATACTCACTTACACCAGTTCAACTGCTTGATAATGTAGATATTCTAATCAGCCAATCACATGGCAGAAACACAATGCATTTAGGCATGTAGACACGGTCAATATGATCTGCTGAAGTTCTGAAGAACTGAGCATTTAAATGGGGAAGAAAGGTGATGGAAGCGACTTAGCACATGGCATGGTTGTTGGGCTGATCTGAGTATTTCCGAAACTAGCAGATCTACTGGGATTTTCATGCACAAACATCTCTAGGATTTACAGAGAATTTAAAGAGTCTTGAAAAATGAAAAACATCCAGTGAGTGACAGTTATTTGTAGGAAAATGCCTTGTTGATGCCAGAGGTCAGAGGAGAATGGCCAAGGCTGCTTTGAGCTGATAGACAGGTAACAGTAACTTAAATAACATCTTGCTACAACAGGGGAATGCTGAAGAGCAAAAACTAAACAAAAATACAACATTTCTCAAACCTTGAAGCAATTGGGCTACAGCAGCAGCAGACCACAGCGGGTGGCACTCCTGTCAGCTAAGATCAGGAAACTAAAAAGGTACTATTCACATTGACGCACCAAAATTGGACAATAGGCGCTCGGAAAAACATTACCTGGTGTAAGGAGTCTCAATTTCTGAGACAGGATCTGAATTTAGTCATGAACAACATGAAAGTGTGGATCCATCCTGCATTGTATCAATGGTTCAAGGCTGGTTTTGGTGGTGTAATGGTGTGGGAGATATTTTGAGGGTACACTTTGAGCCCCTTAGTACCAATTGAGTGCATAGCCTACCTGAGTAGCTTGCTAACCTTTTCCATCCGTTTATGACCACAGGATAACGTGCCATGTCACAAGGCTAAACTCATCTCAGACCAGTTTCTTAACCATGACAAATGAGGTCACTTATACAAATGGGATCTACACTCAACAAATCTCAATCCAGTAGAGCACCTTTGGCATGTGGTTTAACGAGAGATGCACATCATGGATACAAAAACATCTGCAGCATCTGTGTGATGCCATCATGTCAATAAGGACCAAACTCTCTAGGGAATAAGTTTCCAGCACCTTGTTAAATCTATGATGAATTAAGACAGTTCTGAAGACAAACGGAGTACTAGCAAGGTGTACCTAACAAAGTGGCCACTCCGTGTATATTACAGAATGAATCAACAGCTTATTAGCAGATGGAGTGTCATCTTACTGGGATAATCCTTTCCATCAGGGAAGTAATACTCTGTGAATTCCATATGGATAGCAGGCATCTCCTGTGGGAGGTACAGCGTCTTTTTATTACAGGATATCATAGCCTTAGGAGAGGTGCGCCGCTGGTCCGCTGTTGACACCTGGAACAGATCAACAAGGCATGTGATGATAACTAGTTAGGGGATATTCTGCAAATATTCAACATGGGCAATACTGATCCACATGTGTGTCTACACCCACCTGGTAAATACTAAAGTCGGCCATGCGCAGTACGATGGAGCTGGACATGAGCTGGGCCCTGGGGCTGGATGATTGAGAAAAGGCTGTACTAGTGTTTGTAGAGATTTTGCCTAAGAGAAGAAAAAACACAAAGAAATCTGACCTCCCGTACATGCGGCCCTGTGCACATCTCTGTGTGTGTATGTGGCACCCCAAATGCACACCAGAGAGGTACCTGGCTCCAGGCACCAGCAGCAGTGTGGGAACGGATCCCAAGCTTCAGCGCCAGAGTCCAGCTGCCTAACTACTACACCAGCGTTCGGCTCCTCTATGGGGACACACAACCCATTACTATTGGCCACTCGCTTCCATTCAAACACCTTGAGGACATTTCTGAAGAAAAGATGCGTTAACATCTCAGATATGCTAAGTCTCAGTAACATTAGGTATAATAATGATTTGTATGACTATGTTCTACTAAGAGAAAGAGGGGAAGGAATCTGTGCATTGAGAGGAAGGACCAGTGAAAGGCAGTGTTGATTTCAGCACGGTGCGGGTGAGTGGGTTTGGTGCTAATAACCGAGAGCTTGGCTAGACTTCTCCTCACAAGCACCGTCTCCTAGGCTTTCCCAAGCATGATTTTCCACAAAAAAGCTAAATTCGAGCACTTTCGAGCCCTTTACGGACCTGTGCAAACTCTGAACAAACAGAAACAGCCTTTCAGAGGTTGTACATTCAAGATATGCCACAGAAACACTGCTCTATCACAAATCACTTTAATAGACATATAGACAAATGAACAGTAGACATTCTGTCCAGGTCATACTGTAATCCCATCATTTACTGCAAGCCCCTGCATGAAACACCAAGTTTCATGATGTAATCATAGATGTACGTGGTACCTCGGTATACGAACACCTTGCCTCAGAAATGTTCGCCTCAACTGAAATTTTGCAAGAGATTTGCCTCAGCATGCGAAGCATTTTTAGCATACGAGTGACCGAGTGTCGGCTTGTGCCTACGAAAAAGCTGCGCGCACGCCCGGAATCCATTCAAAACCTGTTTGCGCCCGTGCGTCATGTTTGTGTTATTTTCACGCAAGTGAAGCAGCTTTACATATTTTTTGAGGGTTATTTTGCATTTTAAGCAAGATTTAGTGGAGGCAGAGTGACAAGGATGGATAGGATGAAGAATGAGTTCATCAGACAAACGACCCATGTGAGATGTTTTGGAGATAAAGTCAGAGAGGCCAGATTGAGGTGGTTTGGACATGTTCAGAGGAGAGATGGTGAATATAT
>JAQMYG010000012.1:28035323-28046717 GCA_030014215.1 Clariallabes teugelsi
TTTTTTGGTTGGGGGGGGGGGGAGGTGTCTCTATTCTGTTCCCTTGCTATTGTGAATAATAGTTTTTTCCCCCTGAACTAGGGGATCATTAGGTATTTGAGTCACACATGATTGTGAGTGTATGCTGGACATTGGATGAACAGTGAAGCGTGGACACTCACCATGCCATCTGTTAGCTCTGAATTGGTAGGACTCTCCAACAGCAGCAGCTGCTTCTCGAAAAGTTGGGCGATCGCTCTGTGGACTAACTCATACTGCTCCTGTGAGAGGGGAAAAAAACAAACTACATGAGCACAGAATTAGTTTAAAGATGTGTGGTTATATTCCTCCGAGGTGTTAGCTCACCTTTGTTTGAACTGCTGAGTGCCTCTGTGTTCGCATCTCCTGAATCAACTGAAACACGTTAAAATCCTCAGGAATTCTCTGTAAATTAAAAAAATATATATAAATAGCTAAATGAAATCGAGGCAATCGGTGTACGAGATGACCTGAAAAGACAAAAGACTGATACAGTAGGTGGACAGAGACAGGAAAACCAGGTTACCCCCGTTTTTAGCAGGTTCCATGTATAGTCGATGGCACAAATGGCGCCTGTTCTCCCACATCCAGCACTGCAAATCAGGAAGGACAGAAATAAAAGAATCTAATTAGACACACTAACATAACTGTACATTGTCCAGTCTGAGAATTCAAGTGTGTTCATCCTGAGGATGCAGAATGTCTGATGTCTCATGTACATAAACTTTATTTAAACTTGTAACAGCTCTCTGCACTTCTGTGTATTTTCATTGCACTGGAAAAATTCACTGTAGAATGCAATGTGGATTTTTTTATTATTATTATTATTTTTTAAAAGGTCCCATGTGTTACTATTTCTTTAACAAGTTAACACTCTGAGCTTCCCCAGAGTGTGTGTGCGTGTGTGCGCTCCAGTTAAAATAAATACTCCTCATTAACAAGCTGAGACTCATCTCATATATAAGGTAACCTCATATAAGGTTAGGGGAGAAAAATCTAATTAGCTTGTTTAAACCCCAGCCAAATAGAAAAAGACAAAAAGAAAGGAAACATGAATTAAAAATTAATTTAGCATAATAGTTTTTTTTAGGTAAGATTAAGAATGTCAGTGATGAGTTTTTCATGTTTGCTGCCATGTCTTCGTTGGTCACCTATCAGGACGGTCAACCTGCTTTGTTCAGTGAAACAAGGTGTCCGTTTGCTGTTTATTGCCAAAACACAGCGTACATCAGACTCCTCGGAGAAGATGGGTCTAGCTTGCAAGAACACAGGACTGTTGACTTTGAACAACGCAGTTGCAGACACGTTTTCGAGCTTTGTTACACGGCCAAACGTATGTACACCTCTGACCATCATATCCTTATATGGTTCTTCCTGCTGGAAGCACACAAGTGTCTAGAAAGTGTCCTTCTCTGGGGTAGCATTAAAATTTCCCTTCAATCTTAGATCAACAACTCTCGAACAAAGCGGGCTCCATGAAAACGCTCTTCATGGAGCCCGCTTTGTTCGAGAGTGGAGGAAAATACACAGCTTAGAAGAATTTCTCCTCTGACAGCAACCAACATCACATAGCCAGAAAAGTCTTTTAAAATATGTGTGTTGAGTGTGAGCGCTGAGACGACCCATGTGGCATTAAACGGGCCATGAAGCACTCGCCTGAAGGTACTTCCTGACTGCGATTAATTATAGCTTCAGATCAAAGGTATTGAAAAGGCCCAAGAATGCAGTTTGGAGGCCTGACTCTCTCTCTCTCCCTAACACACACACACACCGATGTGAGCAAGGAGGCATTAAGACTCAGACATGATGTCACCGTTCAGTCTTGCCAAGTCAGTGGCACCCCATAGAGAATCAAGGAAGAAACACATATAGTTTATAAACATGAGTACAATACAGACAGTAAAAGTGCTTAATGAGACTGCAGCTACCTCCTCCATATCATCTGACAACTACTCTATTCTAGTCTAATCCAACAAACACAGCTGTAAAGATGTTGTTAAATTCCTGGCCTGCCAATGCTGAAGCCACGAGCGGAACAGGTCAATCCTCGACTGCTGCAGTTTGGTCTCACCTCACCTGCCTAATTTACACAACCGAAATAAAGTAAGGGATGAAAGTAAAGCACACCGTACCTGCAGTGTACACAGATGGGAACATCATCGTGCTCCTGGTACTCCCTCATCAGTGCAATCATGTCCAATATTGAGTCAAATGATGAGGGAACATCATGATCTGGCCAGTTGATGTAATGGAATTGGGTTATTCTACGAGACTCCTGAGGAAACAGGTGGAGGAACAGATGATGGATGGGATGATAACTGGAATGCACATCTCAACAGATTGAAGGAGATTAGGAAGATACTCACATTGTCAAACTCCACTGTAAGGCTACGGATGTAATAGTCAGTTCTAGGTTGTTCTGATTCCTGAAAAATAGACAAAAAAAGATTAAACTGGATTTTTTTTTTTACTCATTTGAAGCCTGAAGGAAATATGAAACACAAAGTATGAATGAGACCATGCTTAGAAAATTATTTGTCTAATTCATACATCACCTGATGCAACGTTTAAACCAGTAAAAATCAGGAATTACTCTGGAATGAACGTTCATAACCATAATTTAATTAAAGGACACAATATTCTGCAGAGGAGTGAAGGAAGCAGAAACTTACACAGGAGATCCTGAAAGGGCCAAAGGACATGGGCTCATCTCCGAACTGGGGATAGTACCGCTCACATTTTTTCTGTAGTCAGAAAACACAATATCACAACTCCAAATCACAAAATAAGGATTAAAGCTTTATGAAGTCGGTAAACTCCTGGAGAAAGCATCATCGTTCATTCTGTCACATAATATAAACTTTCTTACATACAACTAACCCTGTGGTACATAAACACTCCATATTGTCCTCAGCACGTTAAAAAACATGAATGATGGCTCTTACCCTGCCCATCTCAAACTCCCGACATGCCATCACAATGACCTGCAGGATAAAAGCGAAGAGATTACATCGTTTTCATTTAAAAACACAACTGATAAATACAGCAGAAAGTAACCCAATCCCCTTGTGGGTTTTTTTTTTATTTTTTTAATGCACTTGTTTTTTTCCTCCTAATAATTTAACACCAACATTGTTATATAGCACTAGACTGCTGAAACAGAGAATCTGATTGGTACTAAATCTCTCATATAGACATCATCTTTATTTTGTATTCTGTAAGAGAATTTTGGGTATCGCTGAGCAATCTCAATAACAGGGAAGCTGGACAGCAGACGCTCTACATAATCCAAGTCTAACAAAAACCTTCAAACATGGAGGCATCCGCGTAGCAGAGGAGTTTACACCACTCAGTTTCTTGTTACAATGACAAGCTGCAGATTTTAAAGTCAAAGGCTGGTTAGGGAATGACCGTTTATAGCAAAAAATTAACTCAGACCTCGCATAACAGAAAATGCATAACTGTAAAAAAGCGCATCGTGTCCTACATTGTTGGACAAATCACTGTAGTTGCTGCCAAATCACAGTGGCATCAAAGAAAGAACACGGAATCAGCTTAGGCCTGAAACAGCACTTTTAATTGACTGTTTTCCCATAACAGCACAACCCATTAGGTCTAATTCCGTATGCAAATCATTACATTTAGGCATTTGGCAGACGCTCTTATCCAGAGCGACTTACAAAGAGTGCCTTACAAATTACCAAATTTAAAAGATTTTAAGCTTAATGTGTTTTTCTAAAGACTGGACGGTAATATCAGCACTTGTGGAAACGGACACACAATGTGAGAAAGCAGCGAAAGTTACTCACTGCGACATGGTATTCCCAGATCATCCTCCAGAAGTCGAGAACAGTGTTGGGCAACGGGCCCTGTGTGGCAACGTAGGCCTCAGGCCCGTCCACTCCCTGTACACAAGCACAAAATCAAACTAGAGTTTAAAAACACATGGACAGTGCCTTTGTGGACACTAGTTCTCATTCCAATTTCATTACTACTCACTTACGAATTTACCATGAATCATGAAGTATGCTGATTTAAGACACTTTTTTGTACTTGTCCTATAAAAAGGCACTTTCCCTCAAAAAGCATCAACACAGTTTGAGCAAGGTTTGTGCAATTCACGATACTTCAGTGCAGATTTGATGTATAGTGTTTCTTTAAGTATTGATTTTTATAAATGTTGAGCAGTTGTGAGCACGCAGGCGGGCACGTGTGGCTTCTCTTTAAAAGCAGGCAAGTTTCAACTTCGACTAAACTGCGCTCGTTGTGCTGCGAGACTGGTGTATGCATGTGTAAAGATTTGCTTTTTAGACTAATTTGCAGAGTTTGAAAAAAAACAAGGCTGATTGGAGGGTTTTAACGCACACCCCTTTTTTGATAAAATAATGCCTTAAAAACTTGTTTGTGTTTCACCACTAGAAGCTTGTACCCGCGCCACAGAACAGGTTTTTCCAAGGCTGCTCAGTTGACAACCGGTCATGTATGATTGAGAAGAAACCCAGGCAAATCCTGTCACTGGCCAATTAACCGGTGCATCTCGAGTATAAATGTAAAAAAAATATTATCTATTCTGGAGCCAGTGTGGTAAAACAATCAGCACACAAACGAATTGCGATACAATCCCCCCGCCGAGTTTGTACATCTGTTAGCACAAATTAAACCTCGTCTAGTCATGGTTTCTGCAGGTGCACATCAAAAGACATCCACTCTATGTACTTCACTAGGCGTGCAACAAAGCTCGAGATTGAGATAAAATATTTTCACTATAGTATGTGCATGCATGTGCTGGGATACGCAAAAAAGAAAAAAAACTCTTTCACTCCCTCTCCCTCACACACAAGAATACAAACAAAATGTATTTTACCTTAATGAAGTTTGCGTTGATGTAATCCGTGTCCTGATTTGACGTCTTTAATGTCACTTTCACTCGACTGTGGTCAACTGAAAGGTGAGAAAGACAGCAGAAATGAAAAACGCTTCAATTCACCTCGCAAACTAGCTCACGTGAAAACAACCTTGCTCTCCTAATGACTTTATGTTCTACAAACTGCTCTTATTATTTGTGACGCGGTCATAAAGAACAATCCTAGAGCTTTTTCTTATACACTGAGGACGTTCAGGTTTGAAATCAAAGATCAAAATGAAAAGTTTGATCTTTTCTCTTTTCCCAGCTTCAAATTGTCTTGGTTTCCAGACATCTCTCTGATCTGTAGTATTCACATGAAAAAATAAACATGAATAAACCACGAGTAAACATTCAGTGGGGTAAGTATTCAATCAGTCGATCACGGATACATGTTCTGATATTTCTGGCCACCCGAAAACACGGATCCTTTCGTCAGAACCCGGCCATATCAGGTTAAATATCAGGATACGAGTGCTGAATTTAGAGTTCTATTGTCTCGTATACTACTTTAAACCTCATGTCTTCAGTTTACACCAGAAGCACTGCAAACGCTGCATTTCTGGTGTGAGATTCACTGATTAAATTATGGATCGAGCTGAGGATGATCAGGTCTTACTAACGATCGGAGCCGCTCATACGCCATCATTCAGGGAGTAATTACTCGTCAAAATCAGTACATCCATGGGTGAACTGTTACAACATTGAGAGCTTCAAATGCTTCGAACATGGATGCCCCCGGATTTAACAAGACTAGTGGCTACTGCGGACAGGAACCATGAGCTGCCCAACAGGAACAACGTGTCTGTCAGCATGTGTAGTGTTGCCTGTTTATTATCTAAGCAATCGCTGCGCTGTTGTTAGTCCTGACTGAAACGTAACAATGCTATGTTTAACTGTAAGGGAGCATACTGTTCCATGCTGCTCAACCATGAAGTGCACTGCATTTACACACAGCACTTTACTAAAAAAAAAAAAAGTAAACAAAATTGACTTTTTCCTTTAATAGGATGGAAAAACTCTTGTCCACCAGGCATCTATGAATGAAATATTAATAGGCCAGACAGGATATCAGTCTCGTCCCAGGAACCCAGGCCAGTAATTCGCCATGGACTCACACAGTACATAACCCTGCACAGCTAATCTGTCTCATGTCTCATTCACATGAGAACTGCAGGGTTGAGAGACAGTAACGTTAACATGATTAACCGGGGCAATACACAACAGTGTGCTGATTAAACACACAACACGCTGTTCTTTACTTACATGGCAGTATGTCTTTATATCTGTTTTTTTTCACATTCTCTTCTCTCTCGCCAACATTAGTGGGATAGATTTTTTCCGTCTTGTATTTGGTCGATAATCTGCGTAATCTCTGTGGGGAGAGAAAGAGGGGACAATAATCAGGGTTAACAGACTGTATTTATAGAGCGAGCACACACACACGCGCACACACACACATAAAACACAACACATTCTCTAAAACCCCAAAAAATCTATCTAAAAAAAACAATAAGAAAGAGGATTGATGGAAAAATCTATCTTGTGGAATCTTCTCCTGACGTGCAGATGATTTGACACAACGACTTCTCGTTAACCACATGTACACCACCGCTCATAAGATTGGGATCACTTGCAAATTTCTTTGTTTTTCAAAGAAAAACACATATTCATGCAATTAACGAAAAATTATCTATTTCAAAATGATAACGTTAGCCGGAATTCTGACTGTAATGAAGCGGCCTGAACAGTCTCTGGATCTGAACCCTATTGAGCTGTTATGGGAGCAGGAGGAAGACTCCATCAAGCCAATCCATAATGTGGGAGATGCTCCAGGAAGCACAGGCTAAAATCTTATAGATTATCTTGAAAAATTGACAGCTAGAATGTCTGTAATTGCCTTAATTAAAAAAAATAAAAAAAAAAACACCTTTTGCAGGAATGTTTGAAGAACACTCCCATCAAAATCATCATTTCTAACTTCAACAATGTCTTGTTTTTTTTGCTATATTTTCTATTCAGACTAATTTTGTCTCTGTTTCTTTTGAAAACAATAAGATGATCCAAACACTAGTGTAAGTCAGTGTTTAACACTTTCTCCTTCTCACACCAGGTCATTTCCCAGGATATGATGAGCATCAGCCAATGAGCATGAAAGAGGAACAACCGGTTAGGAAAGAAAATCAGGTGATAAAGTGCTTCTGCATTTGTATATGTTCACAAGACTCTGAGGTCGATGGGGATGCCCTCAAGTGTGAAATTATGTCATATTTGCTCGAGCGTATACCATGAAAACTTATAGGATGACCTTTGTGTCCTCTTCACCTCATCATCAGTATATCTAGAACTGGCCACTGTGGTTTGTGAGGTCACCAACTTTATGCATTGTCTCAGGCTGTGAGAAACTGGCGTGGGCATCTGGGTTAGGAGGGTTTGCCTGAACGCTCTGCCTTCTTCTCTCAAGCCACAAACAAATGAATAATGCAAAGCTGGAGAATGTTAGTGAAACAAAGCCGGTGCCGCCAAGGCTTTATATTCTCCAGACAGTTCGAAAAACCAGCTCTATGCAACAATGTAATGTGTTTAATATTTAGGGTCTAGGCAGATTTAAATCCTCACCACACCATCGCCAACAGTCCACTGGGTAGTTTTAAAGAACTGTGCTAATCGCTGCTTAGATGCGATTATTTTGGTCTGTTTCAGTGCAGAAACGGCGTGTTCAGCAGGTTACTGGAAAACAGCATGCTCTCAAACTTACAGTAATGCAGTTACAGCTATTCTGGTCTCATGCAAATGAAATTTTCATCAGTCACTGAAACAGCACTCCTCTGGTCAATATAAAGGTAATCCAGACAGACTGGAATTACTGAGAGCCGTCCAAGTATCTAAACAACTCACAAATATGATGAGTAAAAATGATCCACAGCTCTGAAATAAAAACACTGAGAATCTACAACTGCAGAATCTATTACTGTGAGGTAGTCCGCGTTGACATTACACGCCAAGAACAATGAGAGGATCACAGACTCCAGTTTCATGTAATCTAGTACTAACCCGGGCACAAAAGGATAGAGCATGTCATATGGACACTATATTTGCCCGTTTCAAATATAGACAAAGAGGATAAAACAGGCAGGCAGAGGTGTGTGGCAGCGGTGGAGCTCCTCATCGTAGGACAAACCACATGGTGCCGTAATAGAAATGCGAAATTCTTACACAAGCAACCATCTGCTGTAAGCATACGAAAAAGCAAGATGAAGAGCATGACTGATAAAAGAACAATCCACTGTTGAGTGTGCCACTGAGGCCTCTGTACCACTGGGAAACTCGCTACAGGATATCTATATCTATATAAAGCCACATCACCGATGGGATCATCGGAAACCATGTACTCTCAGTATCTAAATACAACAGCTCGTCATCGTAACCAGCGTGAGAAGACCTGAGCTTGCCTCTGGTGGACACTCCACACTGGAGAACAGCAAAAAGTAATTTTCATAAATGCCAGATATCTGAAGGCACAGAGATCCCTGAAGGACATTTATTTACTGCCATCACATTCAGCACAGGGTCACAGAGATCTGAAAATCTTCATCTCTGAGTCAATGAAAAGTTTTCGTTTAGCAAATGATGAAACGTTTTCTATTCAGTGATCTTGTGGCAGATTTCAGAAATAACCAGGATGACAGGAGAGTGGTAATTTAAGGACCCCTACTATGCATAACTCTCAAACACACAAGGCTTTTTTTTAATATACTAACCAGAGTTTAAATAAACGAATTAGATTATCCTCCTGTTGTGACCTCACATGAGATCTCCTCCCCCAGCTTACTGCTCAGCTTTACTGCTCTCTGGAGGGGCATGACTCAACGGTAGCTCATTTACACAGACACTGAAGCAATGCGTTTGGAGGAGGAGTGAAATAAAGGGTATGAAAAGTATTATCTGAAGGGTATTTGAGCTAAAACGTTAACACACTTTGGGGGAGCTTTGAGACCCATGTAAACTAGTTTTAAAAAAATGCAACATGGGGGACCTTTAAAATTGGCTTGCTTTATTCAAGTGAACACACACATGCTCTAATCTGTCTGCCATGTGGCCAGTCTCACTTTTGATCAACTTAAAAAGGATGTGCTTAGCTCTCTTCCTCAGTTATGCAAACTCTCTTGCACAATGGAAGAGGAAATAAGGCAGCTAGAGTCTCTCTCTCACTCCTTCCACCCTGGCTGGACTAACATGAACTCACATGCAGTATTCTTACAAAATTCATGTTTATTCATTATGCAACACGCACTTCGACATATTTTTTTATACCCACACAAGCAATTTCATGTATTGCTTCACAGTAAAGTAGCTAAGTCAAACAACTTTTATAAAAATTATAGGAAGACCTGGTCATACCGAGGGGAAAAACTATTTCTGTGAAGCTGCTTGACAATGACCATTGTTAAAAATGCTATATGAATAAAATTGAACTGAATCCCAATGTAGAGAATATATTTTACAATTTATGTTTCATATAAAACACACATATATAAATATATATATATAATATACATATATACACACACACACACACANNNNTTGTAATTCCACAGTGGCACCAGGAAATGAAAGGGAACCAAATCTGGAGGTGGTGAGAGATTCCCAGCCCTAATGTCGAACGAGCTCTTTGTCTCTCTCTCTCTCCCCTTCTGCCTGCCCACGTAACAGAGGAAATTGCGGTGGAGTCTGTGCATGTGTGGTAGGGGCAGAAACGGCTGTCAGCACTGGGGTTGAACAATGACACAGTTGAATCACGCTACTGGCTCATCAGCTGCTTTTCCTCCACTTCTATGCTGCTCTCAAAGACAAAGAGCTTCATGTGAACACACAGAAAGGGTTCAATTATTGTGCATTTGTATATTTAAAATGAGTCTGGAATGAGTGCGACTTTCATCTTAGAAGAGCTGGGGATGATCTGAATTAGTCAGAATTTCCTATATAGCAATCTAGCTGGAGTGGATATCCTTCACCTCTGCACTGTCCAGAGCTTGGCCTTACTCACTACTCCGTTGAGTGGCACAGAGTGCTCATCTCGGAGTGTCACACCACCAGCCTGTGCCTTCTGTGGGCTATTGATCAAATCCACCGGCTGCCCTCAATATATCATTAGTCATGTTATTAATCCTGCTCCTGACTAGCGCGCTACATTAGCTTGATTGCTAACACTGGATGATTTGGAGCAGAATATCCTACACTGGCCACCACCCTTTTCTTCCCTGTGTTGTTTTTTTTCCCTACCTCTGTGATTCATTCCCAAAATACCACAGTGTCAGCGAGAGGAGGCATGAGCTCTAACTTGCTGGAGGGAAGAGGCTTTTCCTCATGTTGGAGAGAGAACATATATGACTGTCTTCCTGGGTTCACATGCTCGAGTACTAGTACTGCCATTTTGTCCATGTCTACACTAAACTGTGGTGTCCATTGTTGCACATCACATTACATGCTGAAGATCTGAGCACGCATGTGAATACACACATGAAGATATCCAGATGATTCTCACTACCCCTAGTGTGTGTAAACTGCACTTACTGCATCCAGTAGGGACTGGAATCACCAGGGACCACCTGATACAATATCACGATACCTAGATGCAGATTCGATTTGCACTGCGATGCTTGAACCAAATTTTATATATACTGACTACGTATTTTTTTCCGGATTTCATTACAATTTTAAATTTATTTAAATTATTTTATATATTGTCGTGCTCTGACCAAACAGGATGCTAATAGTTTAGAGTGCACCACATGCGGTATTATAAAGGAACGGAAACGTTTTAACACCTCAGATACAAAGATATTTTAAAAAATTGATTAAAAAAAATAAATAAATATAAAAATTCAGTGTGGCGATACATGAAGTGTCACAAAAAAGAATGACTCAATCATCCCTCCCCAAATATAACACAGAGTTCTAGTGAATGGAGAAGCAGTTAGATTATTGTGCTTACTGCTGCAGAATTGAGCTACTACTGATGCTTAATTATGTTCAGGATCCACAGATGGAGGTGGCAGCGTGTGAGGGTGTGAGAGCATGAGAGTGTGAGGGTGTAAGAGTGCTATTTGCTTGAATATAGAAATCAACAGGCTAAAAATGGCATGCTCGACGGTCTACACGTTCACACACAGAAATAGAAATGCTCAGTACGCTCAAAAACATTGGTGTGCACGCGCACACATGCACACGCATTCTCAAACACACCTATGAACACAGTTTCTGAGACTCTGAGGCATGTGTTCACACGTTCTTCTAATTGGTCAGTGGACCTGTGTGATTTAATGACATTATGTACGCCAGTGATGTATGCTGGAGGCTGTACTGCATTAGACTAGCACAGTGTTTTTCAACCACTGTGTGCCGTGAGAGATCGTCAGGTGTGCCGTGGGAAATTATTCAATTTCACCTAATTGGTCTAAAACATTTTTTGA
>JAQMYG010000012.1:28048137-28053137 GCA_030014215.1 Clariallabes teugelsi
GTCTAGAGGAAGACCAAAGAGGAGATTTATGGATGCAGTGAGAGAGGACATGAAGTTAGTTGGTGTGAGAGAAGAGGCTGCAGAGGATACGGTTAGATGGAGGCAGATGATTCGCTGTGGCGACCCCTGAAAGGGAACAGCCGAAAGACAAAGACGACGACTGCCCTCCAAGGTGCTATGGAATTTTTATACCTACACCACTGACGGCATCCTGACAGGAAACTAACTAAAGTGTTGGGAGCATCGGGACAGATGAACTCTAGAGGGTGGTGTGATCAGCTGAGTATTCATCCGCACCTGACCTGCACTCTGTCTATAGCAAGCAGCGCTGAAGGAAGGTCAGTAAGATAGCGAAAGCCCTCAGTCACCCCAACATTGGACTGCTCCCCCTGTTGTGATCAGAAAAGTGCTTCTGCCCTCTGAAGGCCAACACGGAGAGGCGGAGAAGGAGGAGCTTCTTCCTGCAGGCTATATGGGCTCTGAACACAGACAACACCTCTGACTATTATTTTTCACTTTGCAAGTTACTTATACAAGTTAACCTCCTTTTCGACAAAACTACTTCGGCTGTTAATTTCCCTGTGTGCACTGCTCTCTTCCTTTTGAACAATGAACAGTAATGGACATCGTCAATCTTTACTTCTGAAAATCACAACTGCTGCTGCCACCCATTCTTATACCATTGACCTTGTGCATTATAATATTTAATTATTTCATATCTTTTTTTACTTTATATTTTTGCTTGCACAATTTATTCCTAATTTTCTATTTGAAAACTTGAATTTTATTAGTGTGTCCATTTATTTTAACTACCTTGTACATTATCTTCCTTTTATTTTTCTTGGCCCTGGCATTTTACTGCCTGTTGTACCATGTATGGCTGTGTATGTGACACACAAAATTTGAACTGAATTTGAATTTAACTGGCACATACCCCCACCCCATACAGACTTTTGTTTACTGTAGGTTACGTTGTTATGTACTGTATTATGTCGTAGTTCCTCAATTCTCCTCCTTCCACAACACACGATCCTCAGCCCTTACTGGATTTCACCAAATTCTTTCCTAGCCGTCTAAAACCTCCGGGGAATACCACGGGATATCCTGTAAACTTCAGCACGCACTGAACTCCAGGCCTTCTGGAGGAAAGGAGGCAGCGTAGCGGCACACTAGTGCGTCATATCCGGCTCTCTTTTGCCACAAAATAACTCAACAGTCTCAAATGTAACCCTACATTTCACTGGTTAGAGCTCAAACACATTTTGCACAGAAGAGGAACTCTGGTGAAAAGGTCAGCTGTGTGGACATTACACAACCATCCTGTAACATGCTCAGTTAAGCTTTTTTAAAATCCTGCATCACATAAAAATCCTCCATCCAGTGCACAGCTGGTATTATTGTTATTATTATTACTACTACTATTATTACTACTACTACTCCCTCCTTGCACTCCTTAAACCAAAAAGGGTAGAAATGCTTAAATTGTCTTTTTTCCATCTCTGGACAATGATATGTTTTATCTTCAAAATCATTGCATTAAATAACCAACAGGGTAGGAGCAGAATCATCTACTACTCTGTACAGTATGGCTTTCTTAATCATATTACGCAACTGCGGTATTTGTTCTCAGCTTGCGCAATACTCTTTCCTCATATATCCGAAGACACTCCTTGTTGCTGGCTTGTGTGCTATCTCTGCACATGTGGGATATGAACTAGACTTGAACTGCAGGAGCATTAGCATTTCACTGTTCCGGTAAACTCTGTCCACTACAGTGTTTAAACGATCTACAGTTTCCGTGGAAACTACGTGTGGTCTTCAGGCTGTACTAATCGCACTTATGTCAACCCATAAATACATACAGACCCTCACCACACAACCCTGCTTTGCGATGCAGTTGGGTAAAAAGCCACACAAGGTGCATTCATAAGGTCATGCCCAGTGTCCAAGACGCTGTCCTTGAGGATCTATGAGCACACACATTCAAAAAGCTCTCGGTATGATACTGAGCATAACATGACAGACATCTTTATGTCATTTGTTCTGGGTAAAAAAATTTTTTCCTCAACACTGTACACTGTCCTAAAACTGCAGGTTTTAGCCTCATGCAATGTTCAATGATCTGTCAAATGATGTTACTCAGGTTATGTCCTCTACCACAGGTTGAGCTTACACATGTACACACCTGTGGCGAGCTATGTTATAGTTTATAACACTCTACACACCATATTCAATAAAGATCAGCAGAACTGAGGCTCTACTTTAGGTATATTATACAGCAGCAGATTGGGGCAGTAGTGGTTCAGGCGGTTGAGGCTCTGGGTTGCTGATCAGAGGGTTGGGAGTTCGAGGCTCACTGTTTAGCCCTTGAGCAAGGCCCTTAACCCTATCTGCTCAAACGAACACCCAGCCAAGGAGATTCAGTGCTCGTCCTAAGATGGGATAAATTGGGTTGTGACATCATAAGAAAAGCTTCCTCTCAGATTGTTGCTCATCTCTGCTGTTCTCTGAATGGGCGTGGCTCAGCAGTTGCTCATTTACATAAACACTAAAAAAGCATGTTCAGAGGTGAAGTGAAATAAAGGGAGTTTGAGGAATCAAAGCGATGTTATCTGAGGGGCATTTCAGCTGGAGCATTAACACCCCCTTTAGGGGAGTTAAAATATTGGAACTTTGATATTGCGATATTATAATCGAGCTAATATCGACTAGCCCTGGTAAGTGTGTTTCAGAGGAACTGGAACATAATGTGATATTCCATGTTTCCCCTTTGTAAGACATGCAAAAGAGAAACATTTTAGTTCAGAAGAATGTCGTCGAAGAAAGTTTTCAAAGGTTTGACAGTGTGAAGGGGTTTTCCAGGGAGTCTCACACACACACGGCAATGAGAACCAAGTCATATGAGAGATGAAAAGTCCAGTGAGGCTTCAGAAAATCCAGGGGACAAGGGGGTGGGGGAAGGGGTAATTGCAGTAAATGCTCCAGCTTAAGTAGCCCAGTCAACTGACAAGATCAATTCTGACTGGTTGTTTCTTTCCCAAAACATCAATTCCTTTCAAACTTTGAACTGCAAATGCACCCTGTGATGTGGTTTACAAATTTATAGGTATGCTAGTTACACAAACATACCTATTATCATTATTATCCAAAACAAAAATGATTAATTAGTACGTTTTTAACAGATTAAATTCTTAACAGCAAGTTATCAATTAATGATTAATAACCATCATCTCTAGCTCCTAGATATCACAGTAAATGTGATCAAAATGCGCTGGGGTTTTGATCAGTAACACAAAATGCTTTGTTCAAAATAACGCAGCAAATTTTCACTAATTTGAGTTTCTTTCAGGCTGGTCTTTAAATTTTTGGGCCTGGATATGAACTGCACCCCAGCAGGAGCTGCTCAGGTCTGTGGCTTGCACTGTGAGGCTGGGGAGAGTCAAGTACTGTGTGCATGGCCTGCAAGGACCTGAGGCGACCTGAAATACAGCCATGCAAATGTTCACTATAACACCACTTTTGTTCACCTGACAGTGTTTTAATATTTGACAATGCTTTAACTTTGCTCCTGTGGCAGATCCCGGAAGCAACAGCAGCGAAGGTCAGGAATAATGGTCTGTTATTTACCTCAGGCTTTGTTTCAAGTCGCTGGGAGAAAACAGACATCGTTCACATCCCCAACCTCACGTCACAGCTCCAGAGTAAGCCTCATCACATCTTACTGACCACTCACAAGACAAGAAAATAAAACTGGATAATAATGATATTTACATTCTGGTTCCAACAAGTCTAAATAAATTCCAAACAAGTCCAATGTGTCCCATTCTGAGTCAAGCAGCACAGGTTATGGGAGGAGAATCTGGCCCTAACAGACCCCCAACTTGGCCAAGAATCACACTGCCCCATGCTCAATGGAAGAGCGGTCAATGTGGTTGCCAGATTGGGGAAGTTAAAACATCCTCTGTAGCTACACAGTTTTGTTTTACAGGAGAGTATCAGAATTAAATCTAGTAAAAAACAGTGTATGTGAGGTACAGAATGATCTCTAATCTAAAGAATATTGTCATGTTTGAGTGAGAAGGGGAACAATGAGCTGGATGATGTGCATGTAATCGAAACACGTTTGCTAAGGTCACCTTGTCTCACGACACAACGAAAGAGAAAAAAGGAAGAGAAAGAAGTCTCTTTTTTTCCTTTTTGGTGAAACACAGCAATCCTGATGACTGATACAGGATTAGCTTGCACATGGGAAACACACCTGCTGAATCAACCCTGTCAGAAACAAGCTGCTAGACTGTGGAAGACTGAACGGCGTCTGTCATAGATTACTGTAAAAATTCACTACGTAGCAGCTCAAGTCATGTGCAGCAGCTTTTCGACCATTACTCTTTTTTTCCCCCAGTTTATGTTGTTCTGAAAGTCAGCCTGCAGCACTGAACCCTATGGTCATGAGCTGCAGCTGAGGGGAGGTTATCAGCGTCCTAAAAGGATTTTGAAACCATTCTAACAGAGAAACCACTGCACTTTGCTCCGCATTTAGGCCTTTTATTATTTATTTCTATGAAACAAATAAATCAACACCACTGCATTACTGCAACTGAACATGTGTTTTCAGCCATTATTATCATGATCTGTAATTATAGCCAAGAGACATTCTCCCAGTGGTGACAAATCTGTTGAACTTTTATTTTTCTTTAAAAGCATGGAACGGCAGCATGTCCTGAGAAGCAGTTGCCCTTGTTTGGAGACTTTTAAAAATATTAGTTTGACAAACATGACGACTATTAAATATCTAACATGGCAGAAATTGAAATAAGATATCAAAATATTGATATTGTAATATGTAGCAATGTGTTTCTGTAAAGATATTGTACATATTTTTGTTTATATTTACAAACTTAAGCAACAGAAGCATGCAGTGTGTAAAACTGTGCAAATAATGTAATTTCTTTTCAATATTGTCAATTTAAGTGAAAAGGCTATACAGTATTTAGTATTAT
>JAQMYG010000012.1:28058137-28062067 GCA_030014215.1 Clariallabes teugelsi
AACTGTATGATGCCATTAATGCCACACAGAGTATGTGAAGCACCTCCATGATGGACGAGTGAGGACACCATGTATCATTAGTTCTTTAACCATTTAACTAATTCAGAGACGTACGACTCAAAATACGACTTTGCTCTGGGGATCAATTTTTTCAAGCAGAAGTTTTCAAGCAGAAGTACAAGAATGAGTTTAGATGAGAACTTTAGGGTGGAAAATATCTTGCTGAGACTGCAGCATTAGCTTTTGCTTCAGCTATACATGATGTGCTTTAATAGTTTAGTCTACTGTTGTTGATATTATTATTTAATAGTTTAATAATAATAACAACAACAACCAGCTTATGTCCCGAACATGTTAACATTGTCTCTATTGCCCTTTTTGAGTCACACAAAATAATGTCAGAGAGCAAAACAATGAAAAAGAGAAAGTTATTAATTAATTGGTACTAAGTGACTTCAGTAATCAAAACCCTATTTTTATTATGAAATATTTCATGTACTGTAATATTTATGAAATATTAATTGAAGCGATTATAGAGCTGGACTTCATTCATGTGCAAATGGAAACGGTTCTGAGAAGTTTTCAAATTAAACCATTCGATTGAACCAGTTCTCTGAGTATGGATCTATTTGAATTGAATACGTGCTTAAAGGACTGCTGTGAAGTTTTCATCTATCTTAGCATTTTATCAGGACTTTGTTGGGTTACAGCCTTGCAGAAATGTCCTCTTCTGAAGTGTGAGGGAGGGAAAGGCCTGAAGCCTGCATGAATATGGGCTGTCTGTGGTCAGAAGATCATGACTCTGACACTCACCGCTTGTTCATGTCCTGCTGCTAAGCTTCTATGGGGCTCACCCCCATCAGTTTCAGGCTGCTGCCTCGTTTTAGCAAAGAAACAAATAAATGTCACTTAAAATAGTCACAGTGGGGTGTCCTGGTGGTGTGTTAGTGGCAGTCTTCCATCTGAGATATCTACGAACTTTTCCAGTTAGACCTAGTGTCAGGTTTGTTCAGGTTGACACTATGGCAGAATAGATCTAGACAGTTAAACGCATTAAATTAAACATCCCTGCTGTTTATAAAGAGTGAAATATAGCGTTAACTAAGTATGCAATTTTGGTTTTAGGAGAACCAGACAACCACTAGGTTTAATGTCCCTCAGACCACAGGCCAAACTCACTATTGTGGTGATGGTATAGAGAGATGGTATATATAATGGTGTAGAGCACTCTTTGTTGCCATGACTTTTTCATGAAAATGTTTTTCATGTCTAGTATGACTTTTTTTTTTATCTGATAATGATAATGATATCTGGTGATGATTACTTTTACTGGGTAAACATCTAACTTGTGTGGTTTATTTTAATAATATAACTTAATATAAAGTCTAAGATTAAAGAAAGAGAATCCAACATGTCACCACCAGCTCAGATGGCAACTGCATGCAGATGGTACTGAGTGAACACTCTGATTACCTGGAACACTACTGCATGTTAGATTTCTTTGACTTTATGTCATCTAACTCCAGCTGGTCCTTCGTGTCTTATAAGTGATATTATTTAATATTATTTGATATGATATTTGATTATTTGCTGTGAATAGTGTGTGTTTAGTTGATTATTATCAACCCTTACAGCTTTCAGTTCCTTCTGCAAATAAATTGCACTACTTTAGGGTAAGGTGTGGAAACACATGTGTTAACATCTTCTTTAGAACATAAATGCTAGGTCTTTTGGATTATTTCTTACCATTAGCTTCTAATTTTGGATTATTATTAATTTTGGTATTTTGGATTATTTCTTACCATTAGCTTCTTCTTCCCATCAAGTTAGATGGATAGTAAACAAATACAAAAGTGGAAAGTATCTTTGTGTGTGTGTGTGTGTGTGTGTGTGTGTGTGTGTGTGTGTGTGTGTGTGTGTGTGTGTGTGTGTGTGTGTGTGTTGTTGTTGTTGTTGTTGTTGCTGTGGACTCCAGCATAGTGAGTAAGCATGCACCACCCATCTTACCCAAGCAGACAAATTAAACCCAGAGAGAAAGAGAGAGAGAAATGGGGGAGATATTCAGAGAGTATTACTTATTAAAGTATCTTTCTCGTATTTTAGTCATAACAATAATCTTATTGTTCAAGCAGTGAATCATCTCCTCTTTTAAGGGAACAATTAACTCACTAACCAAGAAAGATAGAGCTTCTCTGATACTTAGATAATGAGAAATGCAAAGGGCCTGGAGCAGGGTCTACAGAAACCACTAATAAGGTTTTCTTCATGTTGCATAACACTCCAGCATGCTAGAACTGAAAAATGTTATATTTTTGGAGCACTACTTTACATTCATGGACTATTTGTACAGGGGAATTTGCATGCTAGTACTGGTGGATCTGTCTGTACTTGTGTGTGTGTGTGTTTGTGTGTGTGTGTGTGTGCGTGTGTGTGCGCGTGCGTGTGTGTGCGTTTGTGTGTGTGTTTGTGTGTGAGAGAGAGAGAGAGAGAGACAGAGAGCGCATGTACGGTATGTCAAAGGAATTCTCTTCAGGAATACAGGACTGAGCAGCTGAGCAGGGAAATGCATTCCAGCAAGTCCTGACACAGCCTAGTAACAGATCAAATAGCATGTCTATAATCTCGCACTCACAACTGCAGCTTCACACACCCTATGTGTAGAAGTGCTTCAGTCTCTCTGTCCAAACCCTGTGTCCACTTGTAACTTCAAGCTTTAAATGTTTAATCAGAGCAGGTAGGAACATGTCGTTACTGATTCATGTTCTCTGTGTAGCTTGTGTTCTTTCTCCCCGATTCTCTATGTCTAAACACATTCAGGAACTGCTGCCAAATGTTGGCAAAATGATGAGCATGCAACTGCCTGTGTTAAAATAACTGCCCCCCAGGTACACAGTGTCATAGACAGGAATGTCTTGACATACGGCAACTGAAAGAGGGTGTGATTTTTTGTTATTTCAGAGGTTGTAACTTATACATCAGTATACATATTTTTTTCCACCTACTAACACAGAATACTGCATGGATCTCTGCTTCTTGTAGACATCTTACCATTTTTGACCATGTCATCAGTGGGGGTCTGACTGTTGTGTAGTCATACATGGTACAGGCTGTAAATCAAGCTGTCTTCAATTCAGGTTGCCATTTCATCCTTATGCACTGCCACTGTCCTCACCATATGAAATTAGCGAGCCTGCCCCCCATGATCCTCCCTCTATAAGCCACACCATAATGTCCTTTCAAATTTAACATTCATAGCAATGTACATTTCATTTCTTTTAAGAGCACCACCAAGAGAACAAAGATGCGTGTTACACATTGAACCACATAGTTGTGTGGTTCAAATACAGATTCAGTATATTTACAGTATGTGTGTATACATTAAATATATTAAAAGGTGAATCAAATATCATTGACTTATTATACTGGCACCTGTCAAGTATGAGCAAGTGTGAAGATCTGAGTGACTTTGACAAGTGCCGAAGTCATGGTAATTGCTCAACAAAAAAGAAACAAATAAATGTCACTTAGAACCATGGAGACCCCACTTCACCACTTACAGGAGTCAAAGGACGAGCTACTGACTGCTTTGTGCCCGATACCTCAGCACACTTTCTAGTTAGTCTAGAGGTCTAGTTAGTGGAGCAAGAGTGACCTGCACAGGGGTAAGCAGAAGAGTTTTATTGTACTGGCTGAAATATAGTCACTTCTTCTGGTTACTTTGTCACACTTGCTTTTCACTATTTTCATGCAAAACCCCGCAGCCTACATTAGTTTTAGTTAGTTTTCTCTTCCCATCTGGAAACTAGTGTGTCAGGTAAAAATGTTGACTTCTTTACATTTATGAAAATTCTTCTGTAAAGTTATTAATTTATAACTTTTTATAGTATGTTTGGAAATAGTGAATGGTAACACAAACAAAAATGATATATA
>JAQMYG010000012.1:28101595-28113872 GCA_030014215.1 Clariallabes teugelsi
AGTCACAATCTAAACATGGATCTATTATCAGTCATCCTTTGAAACCACAGTCTGAATAAATTTCTCCCATATGTCCATATCTTTATCATCCTTAGTTGTTTTCTTTGATTGATGTGTGCCCTTCTGAAACAGCAACTTTTTTGGTGATCTCAGCAACTCGTCTTTCTCTATGAAAAATGAATGTTTAACTTACACACAAACCTAATCAACTGGATAAAAACTAGTTAGGTAAAATTTTTCTTCACAGTGATTCAGGTACAAGTGTCTGTGCATATTTATTTACCTGATTAGCTTAAATGCAGTTCTCTGGTTGTATTGTATTCAATAATGTGCAACTGGAAATCACAGGCCAACATCTGATTTCCAAACAGATTAGTCTGTATTGTTAAATAAAGATATTTACAGGACTTATTGTGGATTGATTTTGTTTTAGCGCCTGGCCCCGAGAGTGTGTCAGCTTTGGGATCATCCTGTCAGCTCAGCATGCATCACCAGACAGTGTGTGAGAAGACTACTAGAGAAATACATCAAGTCCAAAGTGAGTCTAAAGATATTCAGCAAATCCAATTGAATCCATAAATTATCAGCTGTAATTAGTCTGGTCACAACATCATGCTTTAATTAAACATGCACCCATCGGCCACTTTATTAGGCATACCTTGCCACCCTCCAACATGGGTTAGAGCTCCTTTTTGCCTTCAGAACTGTCTTAATTCTTCATACTGTAGATTCAACAAGGAAATATGGAAATATTTCATAGAGGCCACTGTGGTCTTCTGCTGCTGTAGTCCATCTGCTTCAAGATTTGATATATTGACAAATTCATTCATGGTTGTGCATGAAAATCCCAGCAGATTTGGAGCAGTTTTGGAAATACTCGGAGCAGCCGTCTGGCACCAACAACCATGCCACATTCTAAGTCACTTAAATCACATTTCATATCTGTTCTGATGTGACAGTAGTTTAAACTTCAGCAGACCATCTTGACCATGTCTACATGCCTAAATGCATTGAGATTCTACCATGTGATTGGCTAATGAGTATTTGCTTCAATAAGCAGTTGAACAGGTGTAACCAATCAATTGGCCAGTGAGTTTTTTTTTTTTGTGAACAGACTGTGTGTATATCTACAGTGGTGAGTGGGAGGACATTTGTCTGACAAATGTGTGTGTATGATGTAATGTGCTGTGGAAATGTAACATTCTCTGGAAATGTTAATAGACTATGGTTATTGTATACTTCACAGGCATCCGTGCAGTTGGACAGCGGAAAAATGTGCTCGCGTCCTGAGTTTCTGCCACTAACTTACCTTGTTGCTATTCTCTCAGACATGGAAGATCTAGGTATGCTGTTTGGATAGATGTCATGTGATTTGGAGATGGAGAGGTATGGTGGATTCGTGCAGTAAATATAACTGGTCATTTGTATATGTTTATGTTTTAGGTACAAATCCCTTTGAGGAGCAGGAGAAAGTGGATGCCAGTTTTGTGGAGGAAATCGCACTAAAACAAACACTGATCAAGCTGGGTTTTGAGGGCAAGTGAACAGTGAAGTGGAGGAATAGCAACCTGAAAACCATTGATATCTGTCACAGCATGCAGGTTCAGCACACATGCTGCATAATAATAAACATACTGTTTAATATCTATCACATTTATTTGAGAAGCACAAACCCTCACACACACACACACACACACGCATGCAACCCCATTCCCTGCTGATTTTGATTAAAGAAGTTATGTAGGTGGAAATTTGTACCGGCTGCTTGATCTTTCTACAGAGAGGGTTTTAAGATTCTATGTGTACAAAAGTATTTGGCCAAACCTGTAAATTATTGAATTCAGGTGTTTCACTCAGCCCCCTTATCCCCAGTGAAGGGCAATCTTAATGCTTCAGCATACCAAGATGTCTTGGACAATGCTATGCTTCTTACTTGGTGGAAACAGTTTGGGAAAGCCCTTTTCTCTTCCAACATGACAGTGTCCCAGTGCACAAAGCAAGGACTATAAAGGCATGGTTTGATAAGTTCGGTGTGGAAGAACTCACAGCACAGATGCCTGACCTCAACCCCATCGAGCACCTTTGGGATGTACTGGAACGGAGATTGCGAGTCAGGCCTTCTCGTCCAGCAGTGTCTGACCCCATAAATGCTCTACAGAATGAATGGGCACCAACCTCACAGAAACACTCCAACATCTTGTGAACAGCCTTCCAAGAAGAGTGACAAGCTGTTATAGCTGCAAATATATATTTAGATCTTACCTTTCAAAGGTTTGGACACTCATTTTAATACCACGGTCTTTGCTGATGTTTATTTATTTCTACCCTGTAAAACAAAATATTCAATAATCCCCTGTGAAAGAGTCAATGTTGAGTTATGATCTGTAAAGCTTTCATAATTGGTGATTTTGAAGCTGGTAACTTTAAATGAACTTCCTCTTAAGTTTTGATCTTGCTTTTCTGGGATGGTCTTCATGAGCCACATTCATCACGTTGCTTTATGAGTTTTGCAAATGCACTTGACAATACTGTTCTTGCTATCTTGTATATTGTTCTTGAACTATCCAGAACAACTCACCTTCGTCTCTTCAAATAAAAATTGACTGTTGTTCCTTAGTTGCCTAATGCCACATGTGTTATTTCATAGTTATTTTTACAAAAGAACTAAGATTACTACAGTATAAAATGCTGAGTTGGTTGCTGCATTTTTTTTTACCAAGTTAAAAAGGAAGGGGTTCATGTGGTTTCATGATGTAGTTTTCAGGAGAAACATTCTCTAATAGTGACTAACCCATGAGTAGAAATTGACGGGCAAAAAGTTGAAAGAGGCTGATGATGAATCTCAGCGTCACTGTGATTGACAGGAAGTAGATTGTGCAAAGTAAAGCATTTGTTCTTCCCTATAAAACACAGTTTGTAATAATACGTATTGGTGCTGTCACACCATGTAGAACACACACTTCATAAGAATGTGAATTCTATGCAAAAGGGAGTGACCGTAAAGGCTCTATTCCTCTGAATTTCTGCGAAACCAGCTCTGGATCCCTAAAGTGCATTTCTGCCAGGAACTCTCTGAACTCCTCATATGAACTCTCATTTAGAGTTAAGTTTCAGTGAAAGCTTGCTTTGGCCAACAAACATGGGGAAACTAATAAAAAGCAGGTGTAACATTTTTCATTAAAAAAAGATAGTTTTCTGGTAAAAATCGGAGTAGATGTATACTTTTATGGTGATATGGAAATAATGGGTTTCACTGCAAAACAATACCATTTTCAGACTTATATTTATTCTAGCAAGTTTTTTTCCTCAGGCACAAAATGTTCTCTATAACAAAGGTAAAACTGACACTGGTAGAGCAGAAGGCTAATGATGGATTGTAAAAAGTTTTTGTATTGTTTCTCATGTAATTAAAACACAAACCGTTTTTCCTTGTTCCAGTTTGCTGCTAGTGACTCACTACAAAAGCAATAAAATTTATTTGCTATATTTTTAATAAAAACTCAACCAGCATATTATTGAAACTAAATTAGATATTTGCATTTACTTCACAAACACAACTGTAGGCTGATCCATTGTGAGTTAAAATGTTATAGTTCAAAATGTTATAGTTCAAAAAATACGACTTAAGCAAAACAATTATGGCATAATAGTTTGCCATTTGTGACTTTTAACACCCTTGTGACTCAAACAAAACATTAAAAAATATTCTCTCTCAGTATCGTTTTACAACTTTGATAAACTCGTTTTACTCAAAACTGACAAAATGGATTTATCTGATTATGCACTCAAGCCGATATGTATGAATATCTGTGGACGTGAGTGTAACATGGGGCTCTAGATCTCAAGGGGCTTGGGCTGAGGCTTGCGGATGTGCCGCATATTGGTTCCAGGATCATTCGGTTTGAAAGGTGCCAGGGCTCCGTAGGGTTTGGGGAGGGGGAGCGCGTCTTCACCTGGGATGTAGAAATTGGGCCGCAACTCTGCTGTGGTGTAGACACCGTTTGGGAGCTGACTCCATTCTTCTGCCTCAGTTATCTGGAAATACACACACACGCACATATTTTAGAGTAGGCATTATTTTACAGTCCCCAGTTGACAGAACTGTTTTCCAGATGAGTGTCACTTCACAGTTTTCATACTTATAATTGTATACTTAATGTACTATACCAATCAAAAATTTGGACACACCTTCTAGTTCAATGTTTTTTGTTGTGTGATTTATTTTCTATGTTCTAGAACAATACTGGAGATTTCACAACTATGAAATAACACATACAGTATGGCATTAGTAAACAACAACGACAGTCAAATGTTATTCTAAGGCATGAAGATGAATAACAGCATTTAAACTGGTTTTCATGAAGACCATCCCAGGGAAGCCAGACCAAAACTTCAGAAATTCATTGAGTTACCAGCCTAAAAAATCACAACCATAGAGCTGCTATGAAGGCTGTCAGTAGCAGACACATCTCAATAGCAATGGTTCAGAGGAGATTATTGCATATTCTGTATGCCTTCAGCATTGTTTTACATCATAGAAAGAAATCCAATTAGATGGTATGTCCAAACTATAAACTGGTACTGTACATGATTAATACTTAAATATTAGGAGACACTTTTTCTCACTTACTAACGGATCCCATCATGCACCAACGAACATAAGATGTGACATGGCTTTATCAGTGATAGTAGTGTAATAGTTTGTTTTATGTGTTGCTTTTGTCACTGTCTCAAAACTGTTCTTATTAATAAACTGGATATTTAAATATAAACGCTGGGTTTTATGTGTTTACATGTTTTTAGGTTACAGAACTAAAAATTCCAAAAATTCCAAATGTTTCAGAAACATTGGTTTTTGTTTTAATATTGATACGAATCACATACAGTCTTATGCAAAGGTTTAGGTTTTGGTGATTTTTTAATTGAAAAGATGTTAACACAGTCTCTCTTGGAAATTTTCAGTAAACATTGATGCATAGTTACTTTTTATGTCATAAATTGAACAAAGATAAAAAAAATAAAAACATTATTGTGCCACTGTGCAAATGTTTTGGCACCCTACATAATCAGTACTTAGTAACACCTCCTCTGGTAGATATCACAGCTTGCAAACGCTTTTTATAGCCAGTTAAAAGTCTTTCAATTCTTGTGCTTGGGATTTTCTCCCATTCTTCCTTCCTTCTAGTTCTGTAAGATATATATGAAATGCTGCTCCTTTTTTTCTCCAAACATGCCTTTGCTGATTTCTATTTTAACTTCATCAGTCTACTGCACAAAATGCATCAGGCTTCTGTAGATGTTCTGTTGCATACTTCTGACGTTGGATTTTATGATGGGACGCAGGTAAGGTTTTCTTCTGCTGACTCTTCCACCGTTCCACGTTGTGGAACGTGCACCACCACTCCTGAGTCTGCTAAATCTTCCTGCAGGTTTTTTGCAGTCAAATGGGGGTTTTGATATGTCTTTCTGACCAGCATATGAGCAGTTCTCTCCGAGAGTTTTCTTGGTCTTCCAGATCTCAACTTGACCTCCTTCAGTTCCCCTAAACTGCCATCTCTTAATTACATTTCTCACTGTGGAAACTGCAAGCTGACAACTATCTTCTTGTAGTTGCTTTGCTATCTTCTTGTAGCCTTCTCCTACATTGTGGGCATCAATAACTTTCATTTTCAGAGTCTTACACGCTTAGAGGAACCCATGGTTGTTGAGTGTGTACAAGGTCTGAAGAGTCAAAGTATTTGTAAAGCTTTGAAATTGACATTTTCTAATGACAGCTGTTGCCATGCATGAGCTGATTAAGGTCTGAAACCTTGTAAAAATAATCTGAGACCCTGGAACTCTTAGGGAGCCCAAACTTTTGCACAGTGCCATAATAATGTTTTTATTTTTATTTTTGTTCAATTTATGGCATAAGAAGTAACTATGCATCAATGTTTGCTGAAAATATTTTCCATTTCCAAGAGAGACTGTGTTAACATCTTTTTAATAAAATTTAAAAAATCACCAAAATCACCAAAACCAGTTAATTGAGGGGTGCCTAAACATTTGCATAAGACTGTATAAACTGCAGTGTGCTTGCACAGCTGCTCATTTGCGCTGAGTGACAAAAGGTAAAGCTCATAAAATGCTGATTGTCCCCAAATACCCCAAATGCACAACATGCGCCAATTCTTTCAGAAACTCAGTTGAGCCCTTGCAAAGACCAGCCTGTCCTTCTCTGCACTTTTCTTTTGTCTTCATTGCATGACTATTTTTTTTGTTTGTTTAAATGTATGGATTTTTGTTTACATAATTTCAATTATTAATATTTTTTATTTTAATATTTAATGTAAATATTGAAATATTTCTTGCATTTCATTTCATTATTAAATGACTGGGTTGTTCAAATGAATATTAAATCAACATGTGCATTTAAAATAAATAATTTCAACTTGACTGTAATCTGTATACATTTGTAGTCGCCCTATGCCAGTTATCTGTTTCAAAAGTAATTGACGTTCACACTAGTGAGAGTTAACAGCGACCCAGGCTCTCTCCTGGGCATCAACTACCCTACCTGGCATTTCTGCTGAGCTTGCATTTGCTGCAGCCACTCCTGCTCCAGGGTGTCAGACGGTGTGAGTCCCATCTCCACTCTTTTGTGGCACGAGTCAAGCTCAATCTCTTTCTCATGAAGCTCCTGCTGCAAACACAGAACCTGCGTCTGACGCATGGCCAGCTCAGACACTACAGCCATCAGCTTCTTAGTGCACTCCTTAATGCGGCCCTGGAACTCATTGACCTGTGGGGGCACACAAACAGACCACCACACAACTACAAGCTACACAGCTATAGAAACCAGAAACAATACTACAGTATTGTTACAGTAATGTTACTACAGTACAGCTACTACAGTAACATTTTGATTAAATTGATTTGGGCTGTTACAATACAATATAATATAATAATAATAATAATATTATTATTATGATCATTATTATTATATTATCATTGTTCTTTGTACTTTTCATCAAAAAAATAATCTTTATAAATGTTTTTTGTCACTCCTTTTCAAGGTTTGTAACTATCACTTCACAATAATAACATTAAGAAGACTGTGAGGTTCTCTATACCGCTTATCCTGTACAGGTTTGTGGGAGGCCTGGAGCCAATCATGGGTTTCGGGGCACAAGGTCTGATTATACCCCGGATCTATCGCAGGGCAAAAGCAACCCTCACACAACATGGGCAATTTGGAAATAACAGTTACCCCAATCTGGATGTCTTTGGACTGTAGGAGGAACGAAAATTGCATTTGTGTAATTCTGTGCGTGTGTCTGTGTCTGTGCTTACTTTCTTGGCCAGTCGGAGTGTGTCCTCTTTACCATGATCTGCCTTTGTGCGTATGTGCTGAGACAGTCGAGTCACCTGCTCATAGATCAGCTCTTTCTCCAGCAGCTGAGCCTCTCTTGCTGCCAATTGCATCTCCAACTACACAAACCACAGGAATGTGAACATACATCATTAACCTGCTACTGTATATGCAGTCATGTTAAAAAGTGCCCCCTCTTTTAATTCTATGTATTTTCTGTAAAAACATAATAAAAATCATCTGATCATAATGGATCTTAGTATTAGGCAAATAAACCAACTATTTTGTGCAATTATTCATTTAACAAAAATGAAACTAAAAAGAAAAACATGCAGACAATACTGAGTACCCCCTTACTGCTGCCACAAGTTTTAAGAGGGTATGTTGCAGCCTGGTGCTGCTAAGCATCAGCCCTTGATTAACTGATCATCAGCAGGTGTGAAGACCTCTATAAAAGCAGAAATTGTGGCAGTTTGTTAGTCAAGGGCATTCAGGTGTGTGTTAACACAATGCCAAAAGGGAAAGTCAAAAGTAATGGTTTTGGAGAAGGGATTGTTGCTGCTTGTCAACCTGGAAAAGGTTCAACACTCTACAATGAGAAAGATTATTCAGAAATGGAAAACATTCAAGACAGGTGCCAGTCTTCCCAGGAGTCTCAGCACATTCACCATTGGCTCAATACAATGCTCAGAGAATTACAAAAAAAAATTCAAGAGCTAAATCTAAGACCTTACAGGCCTCTTAGCATGTTAAACGTTGAATGACAGTCCATCACAGTACAGTTAGAAGTAAACCAAACAAGAACAGGTTGGAAGGGTTGCCAGGAGGAAGCCTCTTCTGTCTAAGAACACAGAAGCACAACTGAGGTTTGCAAAATTGTATCTGTAACAATGTCCTATGGACAGATGGGACTAAAGTTCTTTGGTCTTAAAACCAAACAGCTTTTTTTTTTTTGCTTTATTTTTGTAAAAAAATTTTGAGGTTGTATTTGCCTAATACTAAGACCTGCTACCAGGACACAATTTCAGACTGGGAAATCCCACATCAACTCATCCTATGCACCCAAATACATTTAGAAACCTTGGACTGCCTTAATTTTTTCCTCAAACATGTATTTATAGTTTTTATATTTTACTATTTTACACTGTATTTTTCTCGTAGCTGTCACTTCTTCTGCTCCAGTGTTCCCAACAGAACTGTTCCACCTTGGTGCAAAACAACCACCTCATTGTATTTAGACTGCTCAGAATCGAAATAAATATATATTTTTTTATCTTTAAATTAATTAGATACACAAATTAGTTTTAAAAAATTAATTTCTTCCAATATGTTCAAACTAATTATTTTTTCTTATTCTCCTTCTACCTGTCTCAGTCCGTGGCTGAATCTGATGTGTGATCAGTACACCAGAGCTAGTTCTAGGTTGACTGTCTCCAGCTTCATTTGAAAAAAGAGGAAAAAAGTTTTAAACCTCACCAATGGGCAGACAAAATAAAAAATGAGAACAATAATTACTACATTATGACAAAATATATTTTTTTAAATCAGACTGAAAAATCAGACTTCATGACTCATTTTTGTTTGTCTGTTCCATACCACCTGTCTCCCTGTTTCCCTCCTACCTATATAAAAGAATGTAATTTTTTTTCTGCTAAAATACTCATTATTTACTTTACAATAAAAAATAATATTAATGTAATTTATCATATAGTATTTTGAGTGACGATAGTAGGGGCACTATATATCTAATATTTACTAGCAGTTCAATACAAAGACAAAACTACAGTAACACAATCAGATTAATGAACAGATAAATATTATTATTAGTTTGGAATTCATGACTGTAGTTCATTGGATGGGTCATAAAAAAACAAAACAAATAAAAAACAATTATAACCAAAAAAAAAAAAAAAAAAAAAAAGGCGGTTGGCTGGCTCCAGGCCAAATCAGTCGACAGCCCTCCCGGTGCTCCCGATGGCTAGTCCAGGCTGCCATACTGCTATTTGTAGTATGTTTTTATATAGAAATATATAGAATTAAAAGAGGGGATATTAATTTTTGAACATGACTGTACATAATAGGTTAGAGTGAGACATGCATGTTTACCTGACCCATACCTGTTCAATCTGTTTGATAAGGTCAGGAGGAGATGGATCTTGACCACTCAGTTTATGCAATTGCCTCTGTGTCACCTGGTCCTCGAGAGTCTTCTCCAAAGAAAAATTGTGTTCCTTACACTCAGACAGCTAGTGCACACACACACACACACACACACAAACACACTGTACTGGTTATCTAAATCCAAATATTTACTACTGCTGTGGTAATATGTTATAGTCATCAGTGTTTTTTCCCTTTGTAAGCAGAGTGACTAATGAAAGTCGAATTACTAAGAAAGCAAAGAACAGACTTCTCTTTTCTCTTCATGAATAGAGACTGAATGTACGTACATTTATTAAATGTACATTTACATCAACTACTGCACAGAGCTTTATCAGTAATCTCCCAGAGTTATCAGCTATCAGGAACACCATCTGACCTCACAGAACTCTATCATGGGAATGGATATTTGGAGTCAACATTCTGTTATACTTTAGATAATGTAGCTTCAGTTAAAAGAAAAAAATAGAGATCAAAATAACAACCTTAATTGATAGTACCGTATGTCAAAAAGCATGGAAGGATGGTGTCCTGAACTATAAAAAAAAGCTCTTAGTGCTGCTAGATCAACGTATCTCTCCACTCTTAGGGAAGATAAGTGAGTAAGAATAATGTTCATAAAATGTATCGGTCAGGATTTAGGCCTCATCATAGCATAGCAACAGCGCTAGTTAAAGTGGCAAATGACCTCCTACTGGCCTCTGATCAGGGTTGTGTCGACTTGCTTGTGTTACTTGACCTTAGTGCAGCTTTTGACACCACTGGTTATATTATTCTTCATGATAGATTAGAAAATGTAGGATTTAAGGGAACGGCCCTCGTCCGGCTTAGGTCTTATGTGACTGATTGTTACTATTTTCTATTTGCATGCTTCCTCTGGACAACAAAATTCGTAAGCATGGTATTAGTTTCCACTGTTATGCTGATGATACACAGTTATATGTCTTGGCAAAGCCAGATGAGAAACACCAGCTTAATAAAGTTGAGGAATGTGTGAAAGACATTAGATACATTGCTAATTAATGTCCTTCTGCTTAATTCCAAAAGAGACAAAAGTACTGGCCTTTCTATTCTATCAAGTGCAGATAGATAATATTAATAGGATAGCATTCTCTCATCTTAGAAATGTTGCCAATATAAGGAATATATTAAATATAAAAATGTTTTTTATCACCTCTAGGTTGGATTATTGTAATGCTTTACTGTTTGGATGTTCAACTAGGTGCATAAACAAGCTTCAGTTAGTCCAGAATGCAGCAGCAAGTCCTCACTAGAACCAGAAGATACGAGCAGATCACCCCTATCTTATCCACACTGCATTGGCTCCCTGTGAAATTTCGCATTGATAGTTGATATTAACCTATAAAGCAATAAATGGTCTTGCATCATAATACGAGTAAACTGATAGTGTTTTATGATCTGCTTAGATCAAAGGATGCAGGCTGCTTGTCAGTACCACATATTATGAAAACTACAGCAGGGGGGCAGAGCTTTTTCTTACAAAGCCCCAAAGGTATGGTATAGTTTTCTGTTTAAGTCTAGGCCGAAAACTATTAAGTCACGCCTTAAGTAAATAGTTTTGTATTAGGTAAAGATGCAGATTTGCCTGGACATTGAGTATTATTATTGGTACGTTTGGATGTTGTCTTCCCCCACTCTCATTGATCACTCAGGTTGTTTCAAAGCACCCCAATGCAACCTCTATTCTTTGCAGAAGATGGTTAAAAAGGTGCACAGGAAATAAAAACCTTGAAAAAATTATATACGACCCCACCAAATCCTGGCCAAATCACAGACTTGCTGATTCGCATGGGTAATACTAATCCTTTGCAAATAAGACAAGAGTCAGTCCTGTCCCGGATTGCACTCTGCACTAAATATACGTTTACCGTATACGTTATGTGACTGTGACCATACCAAACTATTCTCACTCTCTCTCTGTCAAGCTGTACATGGTGCTCCTAAGCTGCCAGTGATCCAGACCCCCCCCCCGCCCCCCCCTACCCTTATGGAGCTGTTTTGAGACTCATCCTGGTGCCCCGCTCCTTGATGGAGATCTTGTCTCCATCAGGCCCGTTTGTTCTGTTTGGGACTTGTGTGGTGACTGGGGACAGTTTCACTTGACCATGAACATGGTCATGGGCTTGGCTGATGCAGACAGCTGTTCTCTGATGACTTATGACTTAGTTGTCCAAAATGGAAATTTTGTACATGAGCCTTCAGTAATGAAATTGGACTTCATATTAACTTAAACACCTTTTCTGTTATATTGAATCTTCAGCCGCCTAACACACAGTATGACTGCTCATCAATTCCTGCTATCTAAAATCATCCAAATGAGGATGGGTTTCCCTGTTGAGTGTGGTTCCTCTCAAGGTTTCTTCCTATTGTCATCTCAGAGAGTTTTTCCTTGCCTCTGTTGTTCCCATAATTTTTTTATTTGATAAAACTGCTTTGCATCAATGACCATTATTAAAAGCACTATATAAATAAAACTGAATTGAATTTAATGTCTTAGAGGAGCTAATGGTCTTCTGGATGCTGAAACCTTAACATATCAATGCAAAAATATTTGGATTTTTAGGAAATTTGCACACAAAACCAGTCGACTGTATACCACTAACCTTTTCTAAGTCCTAAACTATCAGTTCAAAAAAAGACGTGAGACGGTCCATTTTTTCTTTTCTTTTTGTGAGGGTTGCCCACTAGAGGGCAGTGTTTTAGTTTTGTAGTTTTTGTTTATAGACCCGGTTTCCCAGAAGGCAC
>JAQMYG010000012.1:28125124-28135961 GCA_030014215.1 Clariallabes teugelsi
ATGTCCTCATTACATTCATGCGCGTTTTATGCGCGTAATATTACGTTGCAATGCGTTTATTATATCGGATGCCTTTAGAGAAAACTCCAACAAAAATATATTGTCATACCAAAGAATAAACTACCCGCCAAAGTGGCTAGTGAGACTAAAGTTATTAGCCGAATTTTACCCGCATTTGGCGGGTGGGCGAGTGCCAATGTCAAGCCCTGATCCATATGCTTAGGTAAATCCAGATGGTGACTTTTTAGGCAAGGCAGTGTATTAACAACCTGTAAAATGTCCATTATTTAGCTTTAATCAGTGAATTTACCAAAATGAATCAACATTTCATTCTTAAATTATTTAAGCTGAATAATTCTTTATATTTATCATTAATAACTTTAATCTAACTTCCCAGCATGTGGAAAAACTACCATATCTCATAATTCATCATATTATGTCTTCCTCATATTATTTATATCATCATGACTCTATAAGTAGTGACACGTTCTGTACAGTAATTGCTTTACGCTGATCAGGGTCACAGTGGATCCAGAGCCTATAATGGGAATGCCGAGTATTAGGTGGGAATTCAACTTAGATAGAACTAGCCCATTGCTGTGCATTTTTGGACAGCAGGAAGACAACAGACCAGTCTTTGTGCAATTCCCAATATGTTTTTTCTCCAATTGTTTCGGCCATTTTGAACACAATTATATGAGCCAGTCAATGTTTGAGCGTCTTGATGTTTTGTCACTTTTTAAAGGAACTTCATTTGTTCCTGACTGCATGGCAGTACTTCATGAGATTTAAAACAATGCTCCCTCTCATTTTTTTTATCAAAACTTGTTTATATTCCTCGGACCCTTCTGTCATTTAAGCCAAGATACCCCATACTCTGCTTCAGATGATTAGCATTAGCTGGTTTGAAACTGAACTGCGATTATCTGTCATTTAAATGGAACTATGATTGTTATCTACATGTCTTCACTTCCATGACTGACTACTTATAGTCTGCTGTCTGAATAAATCACTGCAACTCCAGACATCAAATATTCAATCACTGTTACTGATATTTGATGATTTCCACCTTTGTTCGAGGAGAACAGCCTCCTCTTCTTTGATCATCTCCTGTTCTTTAAGTAGCATGCTGCTCTCTCTCTGAGCCATCTCCAGTTGGGCCCTGTAGTCCTTGAGCTTCTTCATCATGCTCCTGCACCCTTCATCCAGCTGCCTGCAGCACACCTGTGTCTGCTTTACGCTCTCTGCCAGATCCAGCAGCTGCGTCTCAGATTCAGCCTTCTGCTTCTGTACATTCCTGGTCAATGCACACACACACCCCCAACGCACACACACACGCACACACACACACACACACACACACACACACACAAACAAACACACACTAGATACAGTACAGCACGTTATGTAAGCATTCTTTAAAGATTTTTCCATGACCAGCTGCTATCATTTCATCATCACAAGAGTTCATTATCTTATGCATCCAAACAAATTACTACTGAAGGGTTAAAAATAATACATTGCGGATTGTCTTTCGTTCCAAGACGTCATGCACTTCTTGCAATATAAATCATTGTCTGCTGAACAATATATTTAAATCATATAATGTTGATTATATATTGCATCAAGCTGTTTAAAGAACAAGTAGAAAGTACATAAGCACATTTACATCTTTACTGTACTTAAGTACATATTTCAAGTTTCAAGTTTATTGTCAAATATCTGTACTTTAGTTGAGTTGTTTTATTAGTGGATACTTTTTACTTTTACTCTACTACATTTCATTTGTTTTATTTTCACTTTATATTTTGTATTAACTATTTTTATGTATTAATTTTTTTGGGCTGTGGAACAAATAATTTGAGTTTCCAATATTTCTTATGGGGAAATTTGAAATACGAGCCCGCTTCCAGAATAAATTGTACTCATCCAAGGTTCCACTGTATAATCTTTTACTATGACTTTAAGGTTACTGTGAGCTAATACAATACCTAGGGTGTCTCTACTTTTACTCAAGTACAGGATTTCCGTATGTACTTTGCCCTCCTCTGAATAAAATGTAGTCCCCTTGCGATTCAGCTTTGTACGAAACTCTAAGCTTATGTACAACGACACTTAACATTAAGGGAAATAACTTTAATTTTGAAGACAGAAACATGCACTTATATTGTAGCTATACTATACATTTTGGGAACATTGAATCATTACATATTTGATATAATTTATAACGTGGTAGTTGATCTTAGGCTGACCATAGTTATTATAACCAGTGATTACGGCACATACTTTATTTTCCAATTGATCCTCTCAATTTCTTTCCCCAGTTGACCAGGAATGGAAATCAGCTGAGCCAGTTCAGCCTGGAGGCAAATACAAATAAACCATCACAGATTACTCGCTGTGACTGAGAGGATGACAATAACTCTTTCAGTGTATTTGTTATCTACCTCTTTATTTGTGATCATTTCTGTTTTGTCCTCCAGCTGCTGTTGCTCCTTCTGCAACTGTGTATCACTTGACTTGATGCTCTCTGTTAGTGTCCTGATCTCCAGATGTCTCTGCATGATCTCCTTCTTCATCTTCTCACAGCTCTCCTTCAGAGCCTTGGACCTGTTCTCCTGCTCCTGGAAAAAAACACACACACACACACACACACACACACACACACACACACACACACACACACACGCACGCAAACACACACGCACGCAAACACACACGCACGCAAACACACACATCTAGTGGCACAAGGCAGGATGCACCCTGGGCAAGGTGCCATTTCAAATTGTCAGTGAGCCTAATCTGCATGTCTTTGGGAGGAAACTGGCGGACTTGGAGAAAACCCGGCAAGCATGGTGAGAACATGCCAACTATACACACAGTACTCAAACCCTCGACCCTGTGGCTGCGGTGATAACCACTACACCACCATGTTGCCCATAGTGAATCTTTAATAGTTTTAAGTGTCTGCGGGACTGTTGGCCTAAAGCTTCTCACACCAACATGCCATTCCTTTCATACACTTCAGACTCCTGGACTGAGTCCCTCCCAGTGCTATGTTGAAAACGCAGAAGTATGCTGGAAGAAAGCCTGATGTATTCATTATGTCTAATAATGGTATGCAGCACAGTAAGGAGTATAAAACACACTGCTGACTGAGACATACCAGACCGGTGACTCTTATCAGCTTTCTTATTACGAACAGCAGCTCCCTAGCACTACAGTTTCCAGAATCCACCATGACAACACTTGAACATACTCAAGCAGAAAATATTAAGCACAAAAGGAAAGGCCTGGTATATTTCTACTGCAGAACCTCCAGATATTATGTAGGCCATGCCCAACACTGCACTTATACCAGAACAATCAGTCTCACTCTACCTTTTCCTTTCTCTTTAGTGATCTTGATGCATCCTGTGGTAGAGGAACTTATTGGACCACAAGCTTTAATTGTCTTACTGTGCTTCAACCACTTTACACCCACTTCTGGATCGTGAATGAAAGACCTTTTGGCATAGGCACCAACACACACTTCCCTCAGGTCTCAATATAGAATCTAGGTCCATGTGTAGTTTGCATACAGTAATTTGAATACGATATCATGGTGATTTTGACATATCCATGAATTAAAGTATTTTTTATTTTAAAATAATTTACTGCACTTGTGAACCTGTCATGGCAAAATAACCCATTACATAATAGGCATACCACCCCAATCCTGTAATATGTTTTGATACAGAGCTTCTAAACTATAATGTGAAAATACATAAAATATTCATTGATCAATGAATTTTCACATTACTTACATCAGACTTTGGCTGGCTTTCATACTCCTTCTTGAGACACATTTGTTCCACCTGGAGACTGAAAAAGAATAATGCCAAATAATTTGTGGCCTTTGTAGACATTAACATACAAGTCTACACATATCTCACCTAATACTGAAGTGGCAGAAAAAAATATCCATTTAGTGAAAAATTATTTTAAAGTATTCACCCCTTATTTGATTCTGCTACTACGAGTTGCCTTCAAGTCTGAATTAATTTATTTATGGCATCCATCTATGTCATGTTTTATACACATCTGGGATTTGGTTTATTTCAGGAAAGAGCTTGAGAAATCCACTGTGTGAAGGTGTTCACAGGACAAGCCCAGTCTGGACTTGAAGGATAGAAGAGTAGAGAGTCATATAAATGTGGTTTATGTGAGGTTTACCAAAAGGGTTTCTGATACTGAGCAAACAGGTGAAAAGGCATTTCTGGTATGATCAAACCAGCTACAGCACATTTTCAAAAACCCAAAACTGCTCATCATCGTCATCCCCACAGTGAAGCATGCTGGTGGTAGCATCAGGAACAAAGTTATCTCTGACCTCAGGCTTACTTTTCAGTTAAAGGTCAAAAAGTGTTTGTCCAGTATTCTTCTAAATTGAATGATGCTCCAATGTGTGTTTAAAATTTGTTTTTAAATAAATCTTGACTGACAGTTTGACCGTCTATGATAGCGGCTGGTCTTCATGTTTGGTTAGGTATGTTATCTAAGAAATATGTGATCTTCCAAGAACAGGTATCCAGTCATGTTAAGTACTCCCTCTTTTAATTCTATGTGTTTTTGTGTAAAACATGATCAAAATTATCTGATCAAAGTCTGGAGCATTCAGGTGCGTGTTAACAATATGGCAAGAGGGTAATCTTGGTGAATTCATTATAAAATACTAATAAAAGAATGAAATGTAAGGATTAAAGAATATCAAGTGTTACGCAGAAGAAAAGCCTCCTACCACTCCAGCTTGTACTGTATCTGGTGTTCTCGCTCCTCAGCCTCTCTGAGATTGTTGTGAAACTGTAAAAGCTGTTTTCTTGTGCAGCTTCTATCCGTGTTCTGGCCCTCATCGAACAGCTCAGCCTTCTCTAACTCCTGTTGCTGCACCTTCAGCTCAGCGTGGAAACAAGCCTCTTCCTGCAGTAGTTTCAGCTCAGACTCCTGAGAGCTGAGAGGAAAGAATCCTATTAACAACTGAATCTTTGTATATTTCCCAAGCAGGTGCTTGTCTCCAGATGCTCTCTGGATGAACTATAGCTGAAGTAAAAATCTAAAAAGATGGATTCCACGTGAAACCAAATTAAAACAGTTTCTGTTTCATTAAAAATATTTCGGAACTTTTCTTTACAAGCTAACTGAAAACTTCAAAATATTTCAATTAGGTTTGATTTAAACATCAGTTTTAATAAAGAGTGAACATTATCACAAAAGCAGGTTTATAAAATATGGCTATGAATCAGTAGAAAATAACTTAAGGAATGTAACAAATGTTCCACCCAACCTATACATATAATATAACTGTAAAGTTCGTGTGTCTGTACATTGAAGATATTTCTGACAAAATCATTTGGGGGGGACATAAGATGAGTAATAAAACACATCTAGATGTTTTCTTGAATTTTTGTCTATTTGTCTGTTTGTGCATGCATCATGTAAAAACTACTAAATGAATTTTAATGTGGTTTTCACAGGTGTATTTGGCCCACGGGAAGAGAAGATATGTTTTCCATTTAAATTTCAAATTAGCATTTCACCCTTATATCATAAAAAAATCGACCTTGAAATATCTCAAAAGTTAACAGATGGCTCTGTACATGTTATTAATATGTGCTTATGAGTGAGTAGTTGAAATCTACTCAATAAATGGGATCTCACCCCTTCATTCTGCACACCTCACGGTGAAATGTAAAAATTTTAGTTTATTCCAAAAATCAACAGATGGTGTAAATTTTTAAAATGCGCTTACAGTATGAGTGTGCAATTAAATTCTACGCGAACAAAGTTGTCGGAAAATCTAGTAATAAATAAACCACTTAAAACCAAGTAAAGTGCAAACTTTAGATTATGACTTTAACAAACACTTTAATTTAAGATGTTACACTGAATGATGCAGCTCTTACCTTCGTACAGTTTCATGCAGCAAACTGAAGGTGGCCTTTAGTCGAGCCATTTTATCTCCACTGATCATGTCCACCAAGAAAAGCTGAGAACAATGTACATTTTTTCTTTATATTATAAGATACTGTATATACTGAAATTACAAACAATCAAATGTGAATGTGATTTGTCTGAAAGCTATAAAGCTAAAAACTCAAAATTTTAATCATCATCATGATTGACCTGAAGGAAGATCAGCTTTGAACACTCATGTTAGAATATGGGGCAAAGTAAAGGCACACTTCATTCTTAGTTGATTTTAAAGTAATTTATCTTGAAATAAAATAATGTAGATGTAGTCCCAATAACTCACTATTGAGTTTAATAGTAAGAAAGATTAAAGTTGCAAGATAACCAGGAGTTGATTTTCAATAAACATTCAGACAGAACGATGGGACAATATGGTTGCATATGCTAGCCTCGCACCTCTGGGGTCGGGGTTTGATTACCACTTCGGGTCTGTCACCCATCAAGGTGACAACTACCAACCAGGGAGAGCATCTATCACATGCTTTCTCTGAGACACATTATGCCACAAACTGCTACTCATGTATTGCTAGGGAGCGATGAAACGCTCAGAAGAAAGCCATATCCAAAACTTCCATGAGCACACAGACACTCCTGGGTGTCACTATAATTGATTTGAGAGTGAGGGTATACCATCCCCCCCAACCAAAAGAGCATGGCCAACCTGGCTGAAAATGGCTGCAGCATCAGCCAGAAATTAAACTTCATCATATAAACATGATCTCTGGATGATCATGCCAAATGAACACTTTACCAATGCACTGCTTTGGTAAACTAAAACTAAAAGGTTGAACAAACTGAGTGTGGCCAGCAAGAACGGTGCCAACAAATCCAATAGAAACTAATCTATCAAGAATGATGTTAAGTTATGTTATCAATATCAATATCAGTTATTTTCAGTTAAATTTGCAGTAATCAACATTCATCCTGGAGAAATGTTATTCATATTTGAACTCAACAGCCAAACAAATACAACCGGCCAACTACAGTACAAGGCTGAGAAAGTAAAGAAGACACGTGTATTACACATTGAGGTTAGTTGCTCCTGTGCTCGCCCTATTATCCAGAGATCGCGAGTTCGATTCCCGGGTGATGCTGTAACCTCTCGCAGCCGGAGCTCTAGAGAGCTGATTGGCCGAGCTCTCTCAGAGGGGCGGGATGAGAGGTACTTAGTGCTCACATTAATCATGGCTCTACAGCCAATCAGGGGCGTCTGTGAGCTCATGCAAGCAGAATGAGCGGATAGCGCTGTCCTCCCGAGTGTGTTATGCTGCCCCCAACAGTGCATGAGTGAGCAGTTCAGAAAAATGCGGTCGGCTGGTGTCACGTGGTTCGGAGAAAACATGATCTTCGGCCCTCCCGACTGAGTGGTAGTGGTAGCCTTAATTTGGGAGTCCCCTAGTGATGGGGAGGAATTGGACATGACTAAATTAGGGAGAAAATCTGGGGAAAATCCCCCCCAAAAATTATTCCAGTGCAAAATACTGGACAAAAAAATTATTTTAATAAAAACAGACTGTTAGACACAAAGACTGGCAAAGGAATTGTAACACTGTAACATATATTAAAGGTAAACTGTTAGAAATGTGGGTATTCTGAACTCTGTAGTGTATCTGTGTTGTGAGGAAAAGGAGGAGCTTTCTGACTAACATTATTTTCCCATTTCAGTTTTTTCTAGTTCTTATGCAATTGTACTACCCCACCCACCCTATCTTTCTCACTGCTCTTGTATTTATGTCACTGCTGACTTAAGCAGAGCCAGTTTTCTCATTCTCTCTCTTACTCAGCTCACACTTCCTGACTGCACAATATCATGCACCTGTGTGTGTATATCGTGCTCATAGCTACACATCTGGGGTCTGAAGCTGTGGTTAGTGGTTCTTCTCGGAGTCTGGAGAAGACATCACCCCCTGAGAGCTGCTCCCAGGTGAAGCTGAAAACTGCTGGCCAGTGCGAAAATGAAGAGGAGTGCCCCTACCAGATCACCTTCCCTACTCTCACCATCCAGCTGCCCAAGCAGTTTCAGCTACTGAAGAAGGCCATGACAGAGCTACAGCACATGAAGGAGACAGTGAGGCAACTGAAGAGTGACTGCCTAAGCGGCAGTTTTCAAAGTGACAGTGTACAGACACAACAGAGCAGAGATGGCGGGACTACACCACGCAGAAATGAGAGTTCAAGCAATGACATCCAAGAGATGCAAGTGAAGATTACCAAGATGTCAATCAAACTGAAGAATGCTTACACACAGATTAAAGACCTACAGGGACAGGTGGAGCAGCTCAAACACATCAACATGGAGAAAGTTAATGAAATGGTGGACAAAAAGGTAGACAACATCAGTGAAATAATCACCAAGTTGAACAGCAGCTGCTCAAACACATGTCCTCAAGTAAAAGGACCATTAGGTAAGTTTCAATCTATTTTACTAAGCTACCACACAAAAGTCATAAACTAAAACAAAATATTTCTAAATATAAAATATCTTTCAAAAACAGCAACTTTTGTATGTAAATTTATTTTTTATTTCAATTTTACATTTTTGATAATATCTAATTTCAGAAACAGAAAAGAAAAAGTACAAAAAAGTTACAAAAGTCAAAGTAACTCAATACAATACTGAGGCATAATAGTAACTGACCACAGATTGTCCATAAATAACCCTAAGATTAATGATCCCAATCTGATTTCCCTGTCTTTATCTTATTTTAGGCATCATAGCTCTAGCACCTAGAGACTGTTCAGACTACAGTGCCATGAAGCAGATGAAGAGTGGAGTCTATATGGTTACGCCTGATCCGAAAAATGGGACCTTTGATGTTTTCTGTGAAATGGAGTCCAATGGTGGTGGGTGGACTGTTGTGCAGCACCGAATCAATGGCAGTGTGGATTTCAACCGCACCTGGGCTGACTATAAGAATGGGTTTGGGAACCCGCGTGGGGAGTTTTGGCTTGGAAATGACCGTATACATCTACTCACCAGGACCAGAGACATGGTACTACGCATTGAGCTTGAGGACTTCCAGGGTGTGCGTGAGTATGCGAAGTACAACCATTTTTATGTATCAAATGAATTCCTTAAATACCGTCTGGCCATAAGTGAATACTCAGGGACTGCTGGTAATGCCCTGCATATTGACAAGGACTACAACCACGATCAGATGTTTTTCACTACATGGGACAGGGACAATGATATGTACCCGTCAGGAAATTGTGGTGCTTATTATGGTGCAGGCTGGTGGTTCAACACTTGTATGTCAGCTAATCTCAATGGCAAATACTACAACAAGAAGTATACAGGCAAGCGAGATGGCATCTTCTGGAGCACATGGCCCAATATGCCCAGTGACCACTACCTGACCAGCACCAGGCAAACATTTAAAACTGTCAGAATGATGATAAGGCCAAAGAACTATGCCCCATGAGTTAATAAAAGCATTATTACCAAAAGAATATTCTGATAATGAATCATCTTATGTTTAAACTACATATGGTCTGGGACAATTAAAACAAAGCGATATGAACAGAACAATGTGCATGTTTTAAAAAATCCAATTTCATGTAAGTACTCCTTCATCTGTCTAATACTGCCATCTAGGTGTTGTGCAGTGTAGGTCTAAAAGCATTTGGTAAATTTTTTGTATCACTGTAAGTAAAATCCCAAACAGCACTGACTGTTTTGACTGATAAATATTGTATTACATAGTATCACTCCAGTATTAAAAATAAACCTTTGTAACATTAATTAGTAACAATAAAAATAGTGCCAATTTTTTTTTTATATTTGCAAAGTAAGATTTTTCATTTGAACAAAAACTGTATGTGAACTGGAGCGCTTATGTTTTTGTGTGTATATTTTAACTTTACGATTTGTTCCTATTAACACATATTCCAAGATGAATTCAAATAAAAGCTTTTATTAAATTGCTTCTATTACATTTTGTTTTTACAGTGAAGACAAACTGCCACAAACCTACCACAGGAAAGCAAAATGAATACCATTACATACAAGCTATATTTTGTCACAGTGAATTATTTTACATAATTTTTTATGTGGGAAAGATAAATTGTATAAATCGATAACAAAATGATAAAGTTGACAAAATAAAAAAGATAATAAAAATAAGTGATGGATCGTCAAGTCAAAGTTGAAAAAAGAAAAAGAAAATGCTTCTGTTTTTAATGTGTCTTAACACTTGGACATTTTTTTAACCCTCATGCTGTGTTCCAGTCAAATCTGACCGAAGTTTCCTCTCTAAAAATGTGCAGTAAATTTTATCCATTTCTCATGAGGTTAAATGACTTTGTTCGCACATGGCATTTAAACACATAAAATACATTTGAAATATTTTAATAAAAATTTGTGTGTATTATGGAACTTTTATACACTCATGGTGTTCCTGGTCAAAAATGAACGGTCATTGGAAATTAATGGGTAAGACTACAATTAATGTATAAAATAGAGTTCAAGCACATTTCTACACTCCTTTCCCACACTTAAACATGCATGTATCTTTAAGGAGACACACAAACATGCATGCGCACACACACTAACACACTATATAAAACTTTTGCCACACCTGTTAAAAAACAAAACTGCAAGATTATTTCAATCATAGAACTTTCTTGCAGTTCAGGTATACAAAGCTTTTTGAGGTCATCTGAAATCTTTCATGTGATGTGAAGACATCTTATGCCTGGAACATGCAAGTGTAAACACAGCAAAGTAAAAAAAACAGGGGAAGTGGGAGGCTCCTAGTAATGACAGAAGGGCTTCTTTAAAATTGCAAATATGTTCATACAGTGTATAGGTCAAGCATTACAGTATATA
>JAQMYG010000012.1:28153916-28182263 GCA_030014215.1 Clariallabes teugelsi
TTATTGTCTATTATCACCAGTGGTGTGATGCAAATCATTATAGAAGATTTGAACATTGAACATTTTTATATGGTGACTGGACCTTTAAGTTTATTATCCTGAATTATTACTGTTATTATCATAAATAACTTGTTTCTTATGTCATGAGGCAGCCCTAAGGAAAGAAGCATTATGGTGAAAATTACTTTCTATAACTGACTCTAAAGTACCTATTGTTTCCTCTTAAAAGTTACTACTAGAAGCCTGCATCTTTGTAACAATAAGCTTCATTTTAGGTGCACTATTAAAAGTCTGGATCGATTACAGCTCAGTATGTCAGTAATTGGTTTGTGTTTCTATTGCTTACCATTGTTTACCATTTTGCATGTCTAAAATCAAATGCTTTTCCAGTGAAAATGCCATTTAGTTGCTTATAAGAGATTTTAAGACAAAGCCCTATTTTTCTTATAGCTTATTAACATAACTGAGTTAACATAACAGATTATCTATCGTAATCAAATGTTCTATTAAACATGAAAAAAAAATTTTTTTTTAATTTTGCCCCCAGCAGTTTTCCCCCATGACATGAACCTAATTACTGCATCTTTATGAGCTCCTGCTTCACTCAGCCTCAGAAAATTGTAGGAAAAACTCCCTCCTTTGTACAGGAAGCAAATACCATAAGCTTTTGTTTTGCAAGTTTGTTTTTGTTTGTTTGTTTGTTTGTTTGTTTGTTTGGTTGGGTGGTTAGTTGGTTGGTTGGAAGCATTATTTGACATAATTACATTATTTTATTTATTTAAAATATTTTAGTGACTACTAACATGTTAAAGGTTATAATTTAGGAAATAGTTATATTAGTGTCATTTATGATGACTGTTAAAAAATTTAAATAGTTTTTCAACTATATGAGATATATATAGTTGCATATAAAAATTGAGAGGGGTCTGACCTCAGTCATATACTCTGCCACACTCATTACCTATTACCAAAACTAATTATTTTCATGTGAAGACTTACTTCATAATAAACCTGACTCTAATTCTAACTGCCACTAATTTCATGCCAAATTTTAGTTCTTAAGGTGAAAATTTGCAAGGCAAGGTGTTCATATGCTGAGTTACCACTGTAGCTGGCTTAAAGAGGATGCTTCAGAAACCCACCATTCTTCACCTGGTGCAAACACAGGCATTGACTTGTGTAGTAGCTATTAACTTTATTAATAGACTATTGTGTTGCAGATGGAATGTGCCACTTCTTCTCCCAATGTAAATATGTGGTTAGAAACCACCTTGGAAGCCTCTTCACTTGGAAGGATCTGTGCTACAATTGATGCTCACCAAGATGATGCTCATCAAGATAATTTCTTGACACCAGGGGCAAATGGACTCCTTAACTCCTTATTTGAAATCAACAATGTCATTGACAACAACAACCACTCCAACAAGTAGAGTGCAGTGTATGATGGTGGAGTGAAAATGTCCTCATTGTTGTCACACTTGAGCTCTGATTGGAAGGCCACAGTGTCAATCTTCCTGAAATGGGAGACAGGGAGAATGGGAGAAATGGTCTCATCAAACTCAGGCTTGAGCATGGCTGTGTATGCCGTCTCAACAGCCTCAAACATGTGTATGGCTGGTGAGGTTTCCTCTCGGTTTTGGACATGATTTTGGCAGGGGGGTCACCCCATCGGCCTCAGGCATAAACTTGGCATGGGACTCCTTCATCAGCCTATGAAGTGAGCTTGGTTGGGTAGGTTACCCTGTAAGCCTTTAGTGTGAGCTTACTAGAAAGGCCACCTTGTCGGCCTTATGCATGAGCTTGGTTGGGAAGTATACTCTGTTGGCATTTGGTGTGAAGCAGCTCATAGTTGGCTGACTAGGTTTTGCCAGCATCCAGTTTCCAAAAAAAATGGCGTCCACTCACAATGCCAATGTCTTGCATTGCCCCGCGACCCAACTTTGGATAAGCAGTTGGATAAGATGGATGGATGGATTGATCTTGCATTGAGGAAATGGGATCGAGATCAAGAATTTGTGGAGCTCAGTTCATATGTGATTCCTCATTATTCCAGAACCACTATTTCACAATGTCAACCATATGAATAATGTCATTCAGGAGATTCAGGTAGTCAGCTGGCTTTTTATTGCTACATACAGTAATGTTGCTGAGCTTAGACCTGACCAACAGAAGCAACTCCAGATCATAACACTGCCTCCAGAGGCTTGTACAGTGGTCATTATGCATGAAGGGTGCATTTCTTCATATACTGTACTTACCTTTGTACCCTGATGTGCCCTTTGCTCTGTAAAAGGATAAGTCTAGGCAAACCAGTCCACTTGACGTTTTTTCCATTGCTCCAAAGTTCAATCTTTATGCTCCTTGCAAATTGGAACCTTTTTATCTGTTTAGCCTCACTAACAAGTGGTTTTCTTATGGCCACACTGCTGTTTAGTCCCAGTCCTGTGAGTTCTAGTCGCATTGTACATGTGGGAATACTCTTTCACTATTAAACATAGCTGCGAATTCTACTAGTAGTTGAGGGTTCTCCAATCATGGTGATTCATAATTTTTTTCTCACCACATTTCTTCTGTGAAGTTGATCCCTGTCTTTCCAGGTTTTTGGGTTTTAACCCAACTCTATAGTTGTTTCCTTTGCTTGACGCCGACCAATAATTTTCCATGACCACAGGATGTCTTCCAACATGGTTATTTAAGAAATGAAAATCTGCAGTTTAGGGTAAAATAATTGTTCCCAACTGAAACCTATTAATCACTGCTGGCTAAGCAATACATCTGAAATATTTAGTAGGTTATATATAAAATGCAACTGACGAAGATCTTCTATCAATAGAGATCAATACTCAATCATATATATTGATCAATATATATTGAATAGAGATAATTTTTATTTGCAGTAATTAATATTAATTATTTTTTACAAAAAAATTCTTATTTGTGGAGGGACGCAGGGAATGTGTTGTCGGTGTTCCTCTGGAAATGGGATCCCCCAGAAAACAGGTGTCTTCTGTTAGCTCCCATTTCAGAGACAGAAAAGGGGGAGATTTCACTGCTCTCTCTCTTTCTTTGTCTCTCATCCTGATTTCCTTCTACTTTTTTTCTCCCTGTGTCTAACCTTCTCCAGTTGTCTTTTTCCCTGACTGCTCCATATTTTCCGTGTGGTGCCAGTGGTGAATGTGGCAAAGAGTTCAAGTGTCAGAGAGGGGGGATCTAAAGCATTGCCTCTAATTTTATCAATAGTAATGTGCAATAAATATTGTGTCATCACCGCATTTTATCATTGTTAGTACACTGCAAATTTACTATTCATATTATTTATCACGCTTAAATATTGACTAGCATCATGCACAATGTTTATGTTATTCCATCATTAATGTTGACTTCACTGTATAACTCAGTTGGGAATTATAATTCTTTTTTCTTTCTTTTTTTTTGTTTAAGATTTTTCTTTTCTTGTATCTGTGTTAATGTTTTTTCTTTTTTTTCTTCTTCTTTTTTTTAATAGTTAACAGCTGTTTAAAAAGGAAAATAAATTTCCCCCTGGGTTTATTTAAAGTTTCTTGAATCTTGAAGCTTGAATTTGTATTAAACAGCCATGAGGATTTAAATTGACAGAACCTGGCTCAGCACTTTATGAAAATGATGAACTCAATACAGTGGCACACTTGAAAAGTCTATGAATTATTACACTACATTACCTGTGTCGATGTGCTCCAAACTGTTGCTGCTGAGGTTTAACAGCTTTAAGTCTTTGATGGTTACAAACTGTTTGGGCCTCAGCTGTGTTATGTTATTAAAAGCAAGGTCTATTTTTGCAGTGTTTTCTGGGATATCAGGTGGCACGGACTTCAGCCCTGGGAAATAGAAAGTGTAGATTGTTAACAATAGCATAAATAAATGTACCAAACAAAAAGTACAGCAGAGAAACCAGGTGTAAGTACAGTCTGCTTGTACTGTATGCAGTGGAAAGCAGGGATAGGAGTATTTTGCTTAGTGTATCGCCAACCATGTTTCATATACTCCTGTATAATTTTGTCCATTTTTTCAGATTAGTCTCACTAATAAGTGATTTTCTTCTGGCCACATACAGTAGCTGTTTTAGGCCCAATCTTCTGAGTTCTCACTCATCACCTTGTGCATGTGGAAATGTTTATTATCACTATTAAACATAGCTGTCGCTTCTACTGTCAATTTTTATTTGCCAGGCATCTTTGCTAAGCATTTAAGTGCTTTCCATTTATCTTTTTTTTTTTTCAGATTTCTTCTAAGTGAAGGTTCAGCACAGTCCTTAAAGGTGTTAATAATGTGTTGGGCAGTTCTTAACTACATTTAAATAATTTTAAATATTATTAATTGTTTTGGCCAGGCATTGTAGTATATTTAAAAAATGTATACAATAACAAAAGTACATTTTGGTTCGATTTTGTACATAAAATGTCACAACAAAGAGCAAAGTACAGTCAATGCCCAGGTGATGGCTATACAAAACAACACAAACTCTCTGAGGAAGTAAAGAAGGATGCAGTTTATTTAAGGTGGAAATTTTCATTTGACTATGCCCAAAACATTGTTTGTGCTAGACATTTCAAATCAGATCCCTTTCTGTTAACAAGGTTCAAAGCTGGATTTACTTCAAAACTAAAGCTCAGACACATGACTTAACTTAAAGTCCTGAAGCTCTAAGACTTGTTTTTTTACAGTTATTTTGCTGCTTATTTATCAAGTTAGCCCATTAAATTTAGCCGTTGACACATAAAAAAAACAAACAAACAAAGAAAAAAACATTAACTGAGTTAATGGTCCAGGATGGAGGTGCACCATGAAAGGATAAAGGAAGTTGGAGTGCTAACTATAATAATAATAATAATAATAATAATAATAATAATAATAATTTTATTAAATTTCTCCTAAACTATCTGGAAATCTGTTTTATGTATTGCATAAAATAATTGCATGTACATATATTACTAATAAATTGGCCAGTGATCATTTTGAAAGAAAATATTCTTTCTTTAAATAAATCAATACAAGTAATTTTTGTGTTAATATTTTTAATTTGTATATTTTATTTCAGTCAGCTTTTGACTTTAAAAGAAGTCTTCTAAGAATTTCAGGGTTTACTTTAAATCCTTGTATGCTAAAATTAGTACATATTTATATTGTTTATTCCTCCTGATTTATCCTGGGTTCAAGATACAGCCCGAATCAGTGTCCATTACATGGACACTTTACAATTGTCACTATGCTTACTGTCATGTTCTTATAAAATACACAAAAGCATTCTACGCTCAGGATCAGACTGGATAGCCTGGAGCAAAATGCTTTCCAACAGGCTAACCATAGATGGAAAATCTTCCACAGTAATTATTCAAGGCTCTGCTACAGTTCGGTCAACATTGGTGGTCCCTAAAAGCTTTCATATTATAACAATACTTTACTGGTACTAGAGCTAAAAGTGATTTTCTGTGCTGCCTGGTGTCTATGGAATAAGGGGCTGATTTGGTAAGTACTGTAGAAATAATGCAAGTCATGGTCATGGAAAAGTTCCTTTGTTTATTTTATAAGCAGTTTTGGCTTTGTGTGTTTTCAAACACAGTCTGTAAATGTCATCATGTCTAACAAACCTTCCTTAGCTTGCTAACCTGGTACACATCTATGCAGCACATCTTTAACGGAAACATTAATGGCCATCTGAAACATCAATCATGTAGCAATCTAAGGAAATGTCATCAAGACCTGAGCATGTAGGCAGGAGAATCTTCAGTTTACCAGATCTCCTGCTTTATAGCTTTAAGGAAAGCTCAACTAAAGACATATTTTTTTGACTTGGTACTTAGTGGTAATCAAATCGCCTTTATAGAGTTCTAGCTGTAGTGTTTAAAAGTGTTTTCTTTTAAAACACTCTTTTTTCCTCTTTCATAATTTGGTCAACATAGAGTGATGGACTCTATCACTGCTGGACTTTTATTTAACTGTTTTATGTTTGTTTGTTTGCTAAGAAATTAAATCCCAAGCCAGTAATGTATTCAATCTGAAGACATCATGAGATCATGAAGAGCATTTTCCCCTCTGCTGTAGTGTTGACTCAGCTTTTTTGTGGGGAGCAGAGAAAGTCCAGATGCATCTGTTATTCATGTAACTACACTAACTCCATAAGGACAAGCTCATGCTGCCAAAAATTTTAACCTATCAAGCACTGACATTAACTGTGGTCTGTTGCTCTTTATGGTCAGATTTCAGCATAGTAAGTACAGCTTGTGTCAGTTATAGGCAGAGGTTCTGCATTTAAGTCCACACCATATACTAAAATTACCTTTATACAGAGTAAAGACAATAACTGTAGTGCTACAGTATTCTGGACTAAAAGTCAGGCAGTATTGAAATACTGCAAAAAAAAAAAAAAGTTATTTTTTTCAAAGATGTTTTAAACACATAACTGAAGTATTTACATATAGTGTAGTGCACACCACAACACTTTGAACCACTTTGATCAAGAAAAAGAAAAAACCTGGCTAAAACTTTTCTTTGGCTTTGAATTTCATCTTTTTATTCAAACCCTTGTTCTTAATGACAGTACTTCATTTACCATGACACTTAAATGTATTAGAAACTAGCAATCTGATAGTCAGAAAAATAATTTGTGACTGTGGAACACGTAAGGATAGATATGTAGATAGTCATGTGGAAAAGTTAGTGCCTCCTCTTTTAATTCTATTGGTTTTTTGTGTTAAAACATAATTAAACACATCTGATGATAGCGGGTCTCAGTGTTATACAACCTCAGACGAACAACAACATATACATACCTTTTTTCAGAATGTTTGTTTAACAAAAATGAAGCTAAAAAGAAAAAATATGTCAAGCATGGTGATGGTGGGCTGATTATTTGGGTTTGTTTTTGCGGCCACAGTACCTGGGAACCATGCAGTCATTGAGTCGACCATGAACTCCTCTGTATACCAGAGAATTCTAGAGGAATATCTGAGGTCATCTTTCCAACAGCTAAAACTTGGTCAAAATTTGGACAAAAAGGACAAAAGTAGGACAAAAATGTGAAGCAGAATGGCCGAAAAATAAAAGAATTAAGGTATTGTTATAGTCCTGACCTTAACCCGATTAAAATGCTGTGGCGAGAGCTTTACAGACCTATACATAAGTGTATGCCCAAAAAAACACTGAAGCAGTGTTGAGGAATGTACCAAAATTATGTGGAAGACTGATAAAGTCATAAAGATAATGATTGCTTAAAGTTTTTGCTGGTAAATATGGATCTACAAGCTATTGAATCATAGGGGGTACTTAGTATTGCCCACATGATTTTTTTTCTTATTTTTTTCTTAATTCTTTTAATAATTAAAAATGCCATGGTGAAAAAGGTTGTAGGTTGTTCTTCATCACAGTTTGAATTTGCCTAATACTAACATCTATGAACAGATGATTTTTATTGTGTTTGTACGCAAAAACAAATAGAATTAAAAGAGGGGGCACTTACTTTTATACATGACTGTAGATAAATAGATAAATGGGGAGGGGCAGGTGATGCCAGCATGTAACATGTGATGCTTTCCACCTGTGGCTTGTTATCAAGTTTATTTATTTGTGTTTTTGTGTTGGCAGAAAGAAGCCTAGAGAGAAGCATAGAGGGGAGAGTTCACTTCCAGTACCTTGTGGGCATGTCGGCATGTGCATAGTGGCTAAAATCATGTTAAATATTTACAACAGACACTTTGAAAAATAACAAATAGCATCAATTGCGTGTCTCCATCCTTCCTCATGTAACCCCTTTTGTTTCACTGATGATGAAAACCAGGACAGTGGAGAAGTTACATCATCATGGAATCCTCACACTTAGCCAAACCTCTTAAGACCCTTTCTGGCATCCACCAAAGCCACATGATCCTGGGAACTAATTGCCTTGGATTCTCAAAAATCAGGGAAATTCTCATGGCTGGGTCCTACAATGGACATTAGCTGGAAAGGCTGTGCTGGGTCCATTGACATCAGCTCCGCAACAGGCAGACACAAGGCTAAGGGGGCACTCCTCTTCTCATGGCCCATTTCTATTGTCCAGGAATCCACAGAGATTTTCGTAAATGACGTGCAGTGTGTCACAACTGGCAAATCTGCAACTATTCCACTATTACCACTAATGAAGGTCCGATTCAAAGCATTGGAATGGATGTCATCTGGCCATTAGAGGGATCCTCACACAGACATCACTTCGTGTTAATCCTAATGGATTATGCAACACAATTCTGGAAAATATCTCCAAATCAGTATCCTGAAAGTGATTCTGACTAATCAATTCACAGCTTCATATCATGCAAACTGCAGATATTGTATGATTGCATAATTATTGTATTATTACACATTAAATTTATTTGTCAGCAGTTATCACCTGCAAATGGATGGTCTGATCAAACAGTTTAATAAAATGCTACATAACAATTTCTAAGTTTGTTCATGATGACACTTGGAATTGGAATAATTGATTCTTGATTATTTGTATAATGAAAGATCCTGCAAGCCTCTACTGGGTTTTGCCTGTTTGGATTGTTATACAGATGCAGGTCATGTGGCATATTAGATGTCATCATGAAAAATTGTTAGAAGGGACCTTCTTTAAGCAAAAACAATTTTTTTAAAAATCATTTTCATATGAGAAAAACTCAGTTGACCCAAAAGAATTTGCTCCAGTCTAAATATGGTCAATTCTGGGTGAATAAAAGGGGTGCTAGGCTATGGGAATTCACACTGAGAGACACAGTGCTATTTTAGAACTCTTAAATAAGACTCTTTGAGGTCATATTGTGAGTTGGACAGGTTGACAATGAGACCAGAGACAAGTCATTATAGATTTACCATCTCAATCTCCTTGATTCACCTTGGGGTCCTGTAGAGACCACCTATTACCATCACAGAGAGCTCAGGTTGCTACATGCAAGAGGAATTTTCAGGGATTTTTTTCCATTTGACTAATAGATATTGGCAGATTATGACACTGATTCATGACACTTTCCTGTTGGGTTGTTTCACTGTCTTACAGAATGCTGCAAATGTCCTCCATCCACCTGCTGCATACACTGATGCTTGTTTATATGATGTAATCATTTATGATAGCGACAACGCCACATGCAATATCTCAGGGCTGTCATGAGATTGCTGATGTGGGTGGGACTTGAAGAAGCGCACAGTCGGGCAGGGGTAAGTATGGTATCTGAGTTTCCATTTATGTCACGAGCTGCAGTGTCCCTAAATTGACAAGACTGCAGTGATTGTAGCCTGTCTGAGACCTAAAATCAATAAGGGAGTGAGGCAGTTCCTATGCCTGGCTGGCCATCATGGGAAGTTCATTGGAAATTTTTTTAGTGGCAACCTGTTGTTGCATTCACTTGACTTTTCTCTCCATTTTGTCTGCATGTAGATGCATCAGACAGTGTGCTGGGCAATATTTTGTTCCAGGTGCTGGAGGGGAAGTAGATGCCAGTGTTGTACATCAGTAGAAAACTGCCTGCAAGTGCCCATTGAGAAAGAACGCGAATGAGAACGAGAATGACCATGATACTACCAACTGGGGCACCCTTTCAACCTCTGTTCCGAAGGTGTTTATGGCTTTATTGGTGTTTATGTGTTGGTAGGGAGAAGCCTGGTGCACTCAGCATTGGCCATATTACGAATGCATTATTTGTCTTGACGTGCGAAGCTGAAAGATTTAGACCCTAATTTGAAGTCAAATCTCACCCAAAACCATGAGCGTGAATAGCTCACTAATTTCATATACCCAAATTGAGTAAGGGTAAAAGAACCCCAGAAAACAATCATCATTTCAAGGCAAATTAACAATTTAAAAATGACTATTCAGAAAGACCTCAAGACTCCAAGAGAAATCTCCTCCAAAAAGCCCATGTATATCTTGCAAAGACCAATCATATTCCTTATTCCTAATGCAAGAACCATAATGATACTGCTAAGAGGCTAAAACTGTATTGGATTGGATAGTACTACACAACTCTTAATCTGAAATATTTTTCTTTTTACCCAGCACAGGTTGCAACAGACTGCCATCAATCAACAATCAGATAAAACTCACTGTATTACATATTTAAACTGCTGTGTCATTGTTTTGAGCTTGACAGTGTTGGTATGTGTTTTATTTGCATTTCTTTGAAAAGAAAAATATATACTTAGATTTGTCATAAATACTGTACAATACAGGCTAACGAAATACTTTCTTTACATATCCAAGACTGATCCAAGAAACTGAGGTCAAAGCTCAGGATCAGCCATGATACAGTATGTCAACCCACGAGATTGCTCCAAGGCAGCACTGGGGCACTGCTGAAATGTATTTGTTGACAGAATTTGTTGCTTCAGTTTCAGGTGGGCTAGGAGCATATTCATCACATTAAAAAAGACCATTGCTTGAAAAAGTCTAAAAAAAAATAAAAAAAATAAAAAAAAGTTTTGACATTACAAAACACAAACTAATGTGTGGTTTGGGACGTTTGCAACATGCTGATGTTAGTTGAAAAATTGGATATTCCATTTAATCAAATATTATCAAACAAACAGAATTAGGAATTGTAGAGGGCTGAAAACAACTGTTAGAAAGAACTGTATGCCTACACATGAACACTTAAAAAAAATTTGTGGTGCTCTCACCTCTGCTTCTGCAGTCGAGCAGGGGTCTGGGAAAATCTTGAGTTTGGCACAACAATGTTGTATCAGAATGCAGTCGATGAACTTGTGCCTGCATTGGTGGTGAGCACAACAACTTAGGGTCCAAAGTCTTTAACTGCTGCCCCCACAGCCTTGTAGGCTCTGCACATTTTGCATAGTTACCCATGTAACGGTTGCTTGGCACCTGTAGGAAGCGGACCAGACTGTCCAGCTGACAGTTGCATGTCCATGGATTGTCATGAAGTCGCAGGTATTTAAGTCGAGGCATGGGTATGAATATAGTTTCAGAAACCACTTGAAGGCGGTTGTGCTGTAGCAGTAAGGTGGTGAGCTTGCTTAGGCCACTGAAAGCACCTTCCTCAATTAGCGAAATCTCATTCAGCTGCAAATCCAAACTCACTAGGTTTCGAAAATGACTGAAGGTGTTATCTCGAAGAACTGTTATCTTGTTCTGTGCCAGCAGAAGGTGGTCAATATCTTCTGGCCAACCAAGCAGGACAGCAATCAAATGTTGGTCTTGGCAGTCAAGAAATGTATCACCATTCTGTATGTACTCTTTACAGCCGCCTGCAAAGTGCTGAACAGAGGTCAACCTGTTTCTGCCTCGAGATTTTTCTTGTCCTAGTCTCTTTCCTCTCCGTGTCTCAGCCCGAATAACCACCAGGACCAGCAGCAGCAAAGCAGGAAAGAGTTGCATGGTGAGACTTATGCCTGGGTCAGCTCTGTTCTTCTGGAAGCCTCACTGCTGTCCAAGTAAACTGGTACAGTTACAGTCCCTGATTAAAAACAAATATTGAATTTCACACAATGCTAAGAAGAAAATACAAACATGATAGCAGCTTTTTTATCTCTTTCACAAAATCAGTAAAAACTGCATAAAGTCTAGTGTTTCTTTCTTTCATTACAGAGTTAAAGTTATTGAGATCTGGATTATTTTCCGTTAGTTGTTCTGCATAATCAGAATTGATTATATTGAAGGCATTAAGTAATGTAGGACATCCAGAAGCATTAAGTAATGTAGGACATCCAGAAATGTTATGATTTGAGAACAACTGATGAAACAGCCGAGTTGGGGGTATGAGATTATGTTAAATATTTAGTTGTATGTTATATTCTTACTGTACATGCCTATTTACTCTTGAAATTAAATGCATGAAACATACTAGTTTATGCAGGTATTGAGAGAGAAGGTCAATAAATGCAAGACATTCATTGAGTTTAATATCCAAGCAAGCCAATTCTAAATATTTTTTAATGGTATTTGCACTACTGTTTTAATCACAGTGACACTGCCCAATCATGTGCATCTGTGATATGGCTAATCTTTTTTTTAAATTAACTAATCTATTGATAATTTTTTTCAGTTAGTCAATTAGTCTAACATTCTTTCTTTGTCTATTTGTTTGTTTGGATTAATGTAGCAATTATTTTCTGATTTGGGATTAAACTTGCCAGCAGGGGTTAAAATCGGGCGACAACTTTGATATCTTTGACATTTGATAAATAAATGGAATGGCAGTTTACTTAGTGATAATCATAAGTGATACTTATTTATCACTTATGTACTTACATGGAATCTATAAATAAAGGAACCGTTTCTTTCATTTTTACCTTTCCCTTATGATACTATTCACAAAATGATGCTCTATCCAGTGTTGCTCTAAGTTAGAAAGCTGTTGTTAATATTCTATTTACTGTAGATATTGTTGTGTACTATGCTGAGTGTGATTTACTTAACTAGCAAATGCTGATAATAACCCAGAAATACATTATTTATCTTAAACAGGTGGCAAATCCCGACTTGCCAGCATAACAGTAATGAAAACCCACTACGCTTAGTTTTAAAGGTCTATAAACATATAAACAAACTGTTTACAACTTGTCAAAGCAGTGGAACCAGGCGTTGCCAGACTAGCTGTTAGCATCTGCTCTGTATAGGCTCTCACCAAGTTCTCATCTGAAACATAACAGAGTGCAGAGACTCCCAGGCACTGACATCAATCAACAATCAGATAAAACTCACTGTAATACATATTTAGACTGCTGTGTCATTGTTTTGAGCTTGACAGTGTAGGGATGTGTTTTATTTGCAGTTCTTTGAGTGGCTCATAGCAGTCGTGCTGCTGTTTTTTTTTAATAGTCCACACCTATCTAACCACTTCTCATTCAGGTAACTTCATAATGCCTCTTATACAAATACAACATTAAAACATCATTTACTCAACTGAAATACTAATAGATTGATGAGAATCCTTATCTCAGAATATGATTCATGTTCATTCATATACAACTTGGCACAGGTTTTAGGCTGGATACGCTTCCTGATGCAACACTCACATTCTATCCGGGCTTGGGTATATACAGTACAGTATACCTTTAGTATGAGCTTCCAGTATATACAACTGTAATTATTAGTAGTTTTATAATTACACATAAACCATTACTCTGGTATAAAAAGAAAAGGAAGTCAAAGGATAAAGATATGCAGTCAGAGAAGGAAAAGCGGGATAACTGTAATTTTATTAGACTAAAATATATTAGACTGCATGAAGTCAAGCCTACAGTAGACTGGGAAAATTTATTTTTTTCCCCTCTTGTTTTAATGCATCATTGCAGTTTGTGTGCATGTTATCTATTCCCTGCTCTCTCTCAAAGGAACTGCTGCTGCAGTTATTTTTGTTGTCCTTTAAACAGAAATAGAAAAATATTTAAAAGGCTAGAAAACAAAATGATTATCTGACCTGATATGGCTAATTGCATCTACGTATTGGGTCAGGAACAAGCATACAGTGGTGTTCAAAATAATAGCAGTGTGTTGAAAAAAGTGAGTAAAGCTCCATATCCATATAATAACTTTTAATTTAAATCACATAAATGCATTGGACACCCTGCACATTCTATTCTGAATCACAACATGAAGAAAATGTGCTAATTGTATTATTAGTTTAATGTAAGTGAAGAAAAACAAATATTAGGCTGTTCAAAAACATACTGTAGCAGTGTCATCACTCATCTTTATAAAGTGATGAATTTACTGTTTAAGTAAATTAGGCTAAGTATAATAATGCTATGGCTATGGAAGAACATCTAGAATAAACTTGATGGACATGAGAGTAGTATGGGTACTCCTTTAAGGGTTAAAATCCCTACCAAGAATTAGTTGATTAGTATTTAGAATTTGTATAAATTACCGGGCAAAAGTTTGGACACATCTTCTAATTCCATGGTCTTTCCTGATTTTTATTTCTTTATACTCTGTAAATCAATGCTGAAGGCGTCCAAAATATGCAATAATCTTTGAACAGTTGACATTGAGATGTGTCTGCTACTGTACTTATGCTCTGTAAAGCCTTCATAACGGCTCTAAGGTGCTGATTGTTAATTAGTGATTTTTGACACTGTTAACTCTAAATGAACTTCTCCTCTGCACCAGAGGTAAGTTTTGGTCTTGCTTTCCTGGGATGGTCTTCCTGAGAGATTTATCATGGTGCGTGATGGGTTGTGCAGATGCACTTGACAATACTGTTATTACAAGAACTATTCCAGAACTGCTGACCTTCATGTCTTGAAATAATAACTGACTTTAATTGTTTTACTTAATTACCTAATGCCTTATATAGTATTTCACAGTTTTGAAAAAATTTGGTCTTGTTCAAGAATGAAGAAAATAAGTCTAAACTTGTGTCCAAACCTTTGCCTGGTACTGTACGCGACAGGAATAATTTACTACAAGTCTTAACATTCCATCATTCCATTTTTGGGTATAAACACATACTAGACTGACTGGCGTCTGTATAACACTAAATCTAATATGATAATTTCTTTGCAAATGTGTCTCCAGAAGGGAAGCTTAATCTAAAGTAACCTACATGTACAGTACTGTACCTTACATGATCAAGGACCATGAACATATAAGCCTCTGACATTTCAAAGGGTAAATATCACACTTCATGTGACATTTAATTTGCTTCTTACAGGGAATGAATTTAATGTAAATATAAGGAGCGTTCAAGTCAAATCGGCATTTATCATCTCATGAGCAGAAGAATGAAGGCATAAAACCGACTGATATTTACAGAAGACTTTAAGTACATTGATGAGACTCCTAGCCATAGTAAAAGTGGCAAATGTTGCAAAAGTTTTAAATCACTCCATATGTCTGTGAATGATGATCCCGGTCAAGGTGGCCCCTTGCAGTCATTCCTGTCAACATCCAGACACTGGAATGCCTGAGCCTTTCCTTCAGCCAGCACAGACCATTGCTAATCTGCAGTTAGTTAAAGGGACATTTTGACACGGAAGTGTACAATGTCCTATTATAGCTCTGGTATACAATTAAACCTTGGATTGCGAGCATAATTTCGTTCCGGAAGTGTGCTTGTATATCAAAACACTCATATATCAAAACAAACCCAGATGATTCGTCCCACAACCCAAAAAATTTCATATAAAAATAATGAATACAAAATGTGAAGTAAAAAATAAAATAAATTAACCTGCATTTTACCTTTGAAAAGAACTGGTGTTAGACAAAGGAAGAAGCAGGAGGAGGGGAGCTACTGTGTAGGACGACTTTCACACACAAACACACATACTAACAAAATCACTCCTCTAAACACTGCTCTACCGCACTGCTACAGTCTTTTTTTTTTTTCCTTTTTTTTCACAAGGATCATTGTTGCAGTACAGTTAATAAAGAACAGTAACTACACTTGGACACAAAATAAAAAATGCTTTACGCGTGCACACACACACACAAATACACACGTGGTCACAATGTTATAGTAAACAGTACACATGCGCACGGATGTTGAGTATACGAGTGACGCATGCGCACTGAGACTTGCCTTCTGCTCCAGGTCAGCAGCCTCGGGACAAACTTGGCAGCAACACGGCGCATGTTCAAATAACACGTGAGGACTACCAACAGTGGCAGTAATGTTGTGGATTGTTCTCTGACGATCATTATGCACAAATTGCCAAATGGTTTCGAAGGTCTTCCTGAAATCTTGTCATCTTAGAGGGATGTTCTTCCGCTGATGAAATGCGTGACACTCAAAACACCTCGAACGACTCAGTGCAGCATTGCCGTAAACTGTCCGAATCATGTCAAATGTCTGAGGCAGATTTGCCAAGTTTCACACTAAATGTCACTTTCGCTCTTTGTTCTAACTTGCTGTCCATGATGAAATAGCAGACATGGTAACATGGTCAGAATAGCACCAGTTGCACAGCTCCTGATGTACACAGTTCATGTCTTTTGGCACACTGACAACTGACAATATTTTGTTATCAGTATGATATAATCAGAATAAATAACTATTACAGCAGGTAACAAAATTAAACAAAAAATCTGAATAACAAACACAATCAAGCTCATCTGAGTGCTTGCTATTCAGACAAGAGAAAAGTGGACAATAATATGTATCTGGAGACTTGAGATTGGACGAAGGATTTCAATCTGGCCCTTTTATTGTCCAAGCTTCAAGCATTTAATGAAATTCATTAAATCTGTAATTAAATTTTATCTGTCTACATGGTTCCGGATGTTCTCAAGCTGGCAAATTCTTTCATTAAATGATTCAGCGTCCACTGTGGTACTGAACAAATGCATTTTGCTGTGTGTAGAATAGAAACGTGTGTCATACAGTATGTGTGCCGGAGGTCCAAAGTGCCAAACTGTAATACTGGAAAATTAACTGTAATATTGGAACACCAGCAGACACATGGAGACATTGTTTGGAGCTGAAGGAAAAGAAGAGTAGAGTGTTTGTCTGACAGGCTGTCTTGCATGACTTCATTTGAAGCCATATTTAGAGAAAGTGACTTAAGTCTAAAAGTTATTATTAATGCAGGAAAGGGTGCATGTAATTAAAAATGAGATAGATACATGCCTTCTGGTAAAGTTACTGTGTATTGAGATTATGCTAATCACCCGTGTGCAGTTCACACCTCTGAGGTCTCAGATGTTTTTATATGGTCTGGACAACTGTCTTTAAATACAAGCACTTGTCTTATAAAAAACAAAACAAAAAGAACACTTGGAGGATAGAAAATACAGACTAAATTTACAGGCAGCATTTTTTTTTTCACTTGAAATTAAGGCCTAAAAGCATGTGTCTTTTTTTCATATTTTCATATGAAACTGTTTCAGTCAACCAGGTAAAACATGTTGTAAAACATGCCTGGACAGCTATAGGAAGTATGGAAGATCCATTCAGCACTCATTTTCTGCATGAAGTGCCAAGAGAAATTCAACCTGTGTGAACATTATTACACATAATGACTATAAGAACAAGAATTTCAGTCATATATAACATCTAAAAAAATCCATAACCCTCCTTTCTCACGCAACTCAGAAGCAAATGACTTCAGCAGAGACAGATAATGACAGGCTAGAGAATTTAATAACACTCTAAAGAATAAACTGCTCTTCCTCAAATGGCATTGCATTGGTTTTTGGGCGTAGCCAAAGCATAAATTTTCTATTAAATACTGTGGTTTCTGTCAGAAAGTGGCGCCAGACTTAATACTACTCCTCGATTGAGGTGACATTGTGTAAAGAAAGTCCCAAGTCAGCATTTTAAGTAACTGAGACATACTTCTGCTCTTGAAAAATTCAGCCTACAGTAGCATGAAATTTTAGACAACTTTCTGACAAGTGCTTAGTTCTGTCTGTCACAATACCACTGAACCCAATTTCTGTATTAACTTCTTACTACACATGTATCTCAAATCAACATGGCCCTTTGTTTTCCTGTTTGAATTCCCTTACTAGTCACCAACCATAAAATATCTACTTACTAATCACTTCATGTATTTCCTGCACATTAGAAATATCTATGCTTTTAAGGTGCATTACAAAGGCTCTTGGCAAGGATTGCTTCTTTGATAGATAGCACCCCTCTTAGTTATTTTCCATTGTGGTTTTCAGTGTTTATATTTCAACTTGAGATGCAAACTCCATGGCTGTGGTCTATTATCCTTAGAACACTGGGCACAATACACTCTCCCAGTAACTTACAACATCAAAAATACATCACATAATATCTTAAGTTAGTAAGGTCAATGCCAAATATAAACACTCTGTACAGCTCAGAGTACTGTCAGCAATGACACATGCTTGAATATTCATGAGCAGCCAGTATTACGCATACATGACTGAACTCACGATGAGGTGGCACAAGGCTCAGGCAACACAACATTACCTGTGTGGTTATTAGGCCACTTCCTAATAAAACTATGGTCTTGTAAGCATCTGCATAAAATAATGCACAACAGTTAGTGTTTGCAGTAATGAACTTTTAAAATCCTTTCCTGCCAACTAAAGTGCAAACTGACTGATCTTTTTGTCTGGAGTAGACAGAGTTCTCCCACAGACTCCACCTCCCCCCCCCCCCCAATTACATAACTGTGACCAAAGACATCAATCAGCCTAGTACTGACAGAGTGGGAAGAGCAGAACAAGGCAAAGGGGAAGAGTATGAGTGTGTGAGTGTGTAAGAGAGAGAGCAAGAAAGAGCGAGAGAGAGAGCATGAAGAGCTTAATTAAAACCATTTGAGGAAGGCAGTGGAAAGCAAGGTCAAACAAGCAAATTTTTAATTATCAGGCATCCAGCTAGAGTTGAACAAGAAAAATCTAAATGAATTAAACCATTTTGTTCTGTACATGCTTCTTATTCCAATTGTATATTTTTAAAATACATTTCACAGTGATTACCTGATATTTGTTTCCAAAGCCTATTCCAAATTACTTGTCAGAATCAGTGCCTTGACAAGTCAGCAAATAAATTTTCCCAAGCATTCTTTTGTTGATTAAATAAACTTTGCACATAAAGCATTCCAGTGGACATTCATGTTGCATGCAACTTTATTCTAAAGCTACAGTGAAAGTTGTATACATCCAAGAACTATTGTTGAGAACAGCCTTCTAGCGACACGCGTTGCTCTGAATGGAGAATGTACTGTAAGCCTCATCATCTGGCAATGGAGTTTCCCTCCAGAAAAAAAAAGACACCCTCCCACACAGATACACAGACACATACACGCGCACACACAGGGAAAGACTACCTGGTGACAGGGAAGCACAGTCGATGTTTCATCCAATTAAATATTCCAAAGTGTATGTTTCTCTGTGCTGTGTGCTGTAGTGAGCACAGAATTGTGCCGGATTTTAGAACAAAGCCTGCTGCTCAATGTGTATGTGTGTGTAAGTGTGTGTAAGTGAAAAGCTTGGGGCAGTCGCAGCCTTCAGCAGGTTTTGAATTACAACACAGCTCCTCTGTGTAGGCAGTCTAAACCTCATGCTCTATAACAGGCCCGCCTCCAGAACACCATTTCCTCTGCATTGGGTCAGACTGCTACTGACCTCAAGGGCAAAAAAAGCTTTGACATAGAAGTAATGGACTATTCATATTCAAAAACATGCTTAAAATAATTTGAGTAACTTTCCAAAATTATTTAAATAGATCATCTCTGTTGACTGTGCAGAGTGATTTATTTGTTTTAATGATACAGACATGAGTGCAAATTATGTGTGGGATGAATTAAAACGAACTGATTCTGCACAGTTAATTGAGTTGTGCGTTTGACATCTCAGTTTCTCATGCATTAACTAAAATAAAAGCAATCAAACTTTCTCCTCTTTCTCTCTTGTTCAAAGTAACAGCTGTCCTGCAGTAGGATTTTTGGTCTGTTTCCAAACTCTTCTAACTGTGTGCCAACTGGCATTTGATCTTGTGATAAAGACCAACATTGAATTACAAGGATGTTTGCTTTTTATGCAGGTTAACAGCCCTCTTTGCTGCTTTCGTATAAAGAATCTATTGATTTGTTACTCTAATCCCTAACATTATAATCATCCTAATATCATGTAGGTTCCCTTTGTCATGGTGTGCACTAGTGATGGGAATGCGGCAAAATCTTTTTTTGCCCCTCACTCACTTCAATGGCTCACTATGTACGCAGCCTCCCCTTCTGCAGGTGTGTGAAAGGTGGGACCACTAGATTGGGCACAGGTGGCACAGGATAAGTGTTAATGGATCACGCGCTTGCTCAGCTCTATAAAAGCGAGACGAGAAGCTTAGCTTGGGGTCCAGAGTTCGGAAGCGAGAAGAAGGTGTGTCTGGTGCTAAATGCAAAAGCGGCATGCGAGCAGGGTGATGCCACACACCCCAGGGACTTCATAGGCAGGTGGACTGAACACTGCTGTTTAATTGCCACCTTTCATCTATGCTGGTGACTGACAGTTGGTGTAATTTTTTTTTCTTGGTGAAATTCTATCAGATTAGTTGGTTGGAACTAACTGTTGTATGATATAATTTAATATTTGATTTGCAATATAGTAACTGAAGGTCAAAAGCATTTCTTACCTTGTGCGTGTAAATCGTATTAAATTAGCATGCTGATCTGTTTTATAGAATCTTTTATAAAACAGTTACTATATTGCAAATCAAAGAATTGATTGAGACCCCACCTCAGCAGTCAACATCACTGTCAGTCTATTCCAACTTTCAAGTGTCACCTTGATCCTTCATCCTCACTTTCCCCACTCCTGTCACCAATTGTTCATACCTCTCCTCCACTCGCTAAACCTTTTTTAAGGTTCTTAACCTTCTGCTACCTTCTAACTGCTAATGTCTATGATGCCTTTTTGAACAAGAACATCAAAATAACCTACAGTACCAGTTCTTTACCACCGGCTTGATTACTACATTTTTCAATCTCTTTCCTTATCACAATTTTTACAGAAAAAACATATTGCAGATTATCTTTGGATTATCCATACCCTGCCTGTAGGATTTTATATTTTTTCCATAGTACTTCTGAAGTTTCTTCTCACAAAGTGTCCTCCACTTACAGTGGGTACAGAAAGTATTCAGACCCCCTTGAATTTTTCACTCTTTGTTATATTGCAGCCATTTGCTAAAATCATTTAAGTTAATTTTTTCCTCATTAATCATTAAACACAGCACAGGCACATGTGATATTTCAGTTTTTCTTTTTTAATAAATCTGCAAAAATGACAACAATTCTGTGTTTTTCTGTTAATATGGGGGGCTGTGTACACATTAATGAGGGAAAAAATGAACTTAAATGATTTTAGCAAATGCCTGAAATATAACAGAGTGAAAAATGTAAGGGGGGAAATAGTTTGGTTTCAAAGCAGCATATGCAACTGAAAGTGACCTTATGGCTTCATGCTAAACTGTAATCAGTATTCATCTTTCTTGGCAATCATCAGCCTTTGATCAAATCAATTACAAGATTTTTTTTTTTTTACCTGGAAAGACAGTCATTTCAGGTGATATGGGGAATATACATCTGCCCATGTCTGCTGGTTCATCTTCTGTTCACTCTACGTATAAGTATTTTAATACCAGCTGAAACTTAATCTTAGCAAAACTAAGCTGCAGCATGTTCCTGGTGATGCTTTGAGTGATTGAGTGATCTCAGATCACAAAATCTAAAAAGCTCTACCTTGGGGTATTTTTGGCCAACCAGAGGTCAGTCAGATGCTCTAGTCCTATTTAAGATTGGACTAGTGCGTCTCTCTCCTAATAGGACCATTGAAGGCAACATCTGTACATGTTTTCACTCTCCCATAATTCTGCAACACAACCCCATTGCTTCCTTTCCTTCCCTGTCTTCCAAACTAACACTTAGATTGAACCGGCAGGTAATGTAATCATTTCCACCTGTGGGTTATTATTCGCCCTATTTAATTTGTCTTCTCACGTTTACAGAAGAGAAAGAAGGCACAGTGATAGAAACCAGTGCTCACAGCATGCGTGTATGTGGGTGTGTAGAAAAATGAAAGATCTGCTGAAAAGCGGATTGAAAAGAGCAAATAAAAAAAGTGCAAGTAAAACAATACCTGCCTCTAGTTCATCAACAATGGAACCTGCACCACTGGTGTCAAAACTTGGAAATAGAGAAATGATAAGCTCCATGGAGTCTTCACCAGCATCCACCACACTTAAGGATATACAGATAAGGAGCCTCTAAAATTCAGTGTGGCTGAGGACTAGAAAGTGTCTGGTGTGAAAGACTAGAAAGAGTCTGGTGCGAGCTGGGATGCTTCAGCAGGAATGCACAAGGGTGCTAGACTTGGTGAATTATGCAATACTAGACGTGCCTGCGACTTTGTTAGCATGAAATTTAATTGCATACTCATGAGCTCATGATAATTTTTTCAAGGTCATTTTTGTTTTATATAAGGGTGTTTTCCTTTTAAATTTCAAATTAGCACATCATCTCTTCCCGTGGGCCGATTGCGGTGAAACAAAGTCTATATGTTACCTCAAGCTCGGCCAAATACACGTGAAAACTCCATTAAAATTTGCTCAGTAGGTTTTACACAACGCATGCACAAACAGACAAAAATTCCAAAAACCATCTTGATGTGTTCTATTATTCAACTTAAGTCCCTTGCTGAGTACGTTTTTAATCTCAGAGCAAAACTCCACACACTGGGTCAATTAACACAGGAGAATGACAATCTCGTTTGTATGAGGGGCATTCAAGTCAAACTAGGAACTTTGTTTATGCAGAATAAAAGAAATAAAAGAATGCAGTTAAGAGTGTTAAAAACTACCTTTTGTCAGTTCACCAGGGCCATGATCAGACTGCCAGCTTCATGTATTTTTAATTGGCAAAGATTTAAGGTCAAACTGAGAACAAAGGTTGGAGAGAGGTGGTTCCAGTGTCTCTGGTGGCAGTAGTTCCAAGAGGGCAGAGCTGGGACCAGAGGATCTTAAAAGTGTGGCTTAATACCCCAGTTTCCCTGTGGAGCCCATCATCTCTCATCATTACACAGAGCACAGATTGCTGAGCTGAAAAAAAGAAATTTACAATATCTTTTTGCCTCAACCAGGTTGCACCACACTGAGAGTCCTCTGGGGCTGGTCATATGCATCCTCCAATATTTTTCGTCTAAAAAAATTGCTTTGAGATGAAGTCAAGGCAGTGGTCCTCATGGGTGTCAGCGGAGTCCCACAGTGTCTCGAGTAGCCCAGTAGTAATGGTGCCAGAGTCTGATAGACCATTCTCTGTTTTTGTATGGACTAAGTCAATACATGGATCTCACATTATGAACTTCTCAAATGGTTGGGTGAGACTTGGAAAGTGGTCAATTGCACCTTCAAACTGAGCACACTGGAGAGATTGTGGCCTGCTCAACACCAGGAGCACAGATGCACAGATGGCTGTGGCAGAATTCCTTCCCTGCCTAGGGGAGTGATTGGCTGCATGCAGGATTTCACTCTGCCTGAGTCAGATAGTGAAGGTATGTGACAGGATCCACATCCTATTTACAGCAGATGTGAGCAGAGAGCACCAGAGTAACCCAGCAGATAATGAGTTCTACCTGTGGCTCATTACTCACTCTATTTATTTGTATTTTTATGTTTACAAAAGACAGAAAGCCAGATTCAGAATGGCAGAGATGTGTGTTTGTGAGCATATGCTGGAAAATAATACATCCTCTGAAAAGCAGACTGAAAAGTGCAATCAATAAAAACATGAAGTATCATGTCTTCAGTTTTGATAGAGATTATAACACACTTTTGTAAATTGCGCTGGATAAGAGTACAAAATGCACTAAAGATAAACGTTTGTCCTTATTATAGATAACTATAGCAGTATGATCTGCAAATTATGAGTTATTGATCAGTGGTTTCAAAGCTGCCAGACAATAAAAGCAAGGAGACACAACCGTGATCATATTATTCTACTTGTTAGACTAGAACATATTTTTGGAGTCCTGAAGGGAATGCCCCATTTCTGCCTTAAGACTTATCTGGCTGCTTATTAATTATCGGGTTATCAGGTAAATGTTCTGTTTTATGCCCACTACTAATTTCGCTGGACAGTATCTCTCTTCTACTTAATTTTGACAAGAAATACTTGTATTAGGACCACAGGCAGCTAGAACTAAGCTGTTTTAAGTGTCTCATTAGAAGCTCATGTAGGTAATATTACTAGGATAGTCTTATAATCTCATAAGAATTAGTTCATAATGACACTGGCTGTATGTTTGGGGTCACTGTCCAGCTGCAGAATAAATTCAGGGCTAATCAGACACTTTTCTGATGTTATTATATAATGGATAAGTATATGACTATTTCTCAGCATTGAGGACATCATTCCTGACCAAATCTGCACGTGCAGAAATGCAGCCCCACACTTACAAAGAACCTCCACCATGCTTCACTGTGGCCAGTGCCTATGCTCTGATGCATAATTGAGATGCTTAGCCTTGTTTCCACGACAGAGGTATGGCTTTTGGGCTGCAATTCCTCCATGACGACCACTTCTGGCCAGACTTCTCCTGACAGGAGATGGATGTACCTGGGTCACACTGGTTTTCACCAGTTCTTTGCTGATCGCACTGCTTGACATTGCCTGATGATGAAGGGAAGTAAGCATGACATTTCTTTCATCTGATGCAATAAGCTTCCTTTGCCGACCGCTGCGTCTACGGTTCTCAACATTGCCTGCTTCTTCGTCCTTCTTCCAATATCTTGAACAGCACATCTTGAAACAGCAGTCTGCTTTGAAATCGTTGCCTGGGAAAGACCTTGCTGATGCAGTATAACTACCTTGAATTTTGCTGCTTTGCTTGTGGTGTATGACCTGAGACATGAAGCGGTCTCCCACAACCAAAAGAGCAAAAAGTTTGGCAGTTCCTCACCCAGGTTTAAGCTCCCTGCACAGCTGTTTTTTTAACGAGTGTTTGTTAATGAGTGTATCTCAACCTATATATGAAATTGATGATCATCAGCACTGCTTGGTATAAATAATTCCCTGACTTTGTGCAGGTGTAAGAATTGATGCTTTTTTGAACAAAGTATTGGTTTGATTATGATTTTTTCTTTTGTTCATCATATATGTATATAACATAACATAAAATGAGAACATTTTTCTTGTAGGTTGGTTGCTGGCAGCTAAACAGTTAAAACTGAATAAACTGCTTCTCATGACAGCCCATATAATTACATGTTATTTATAACTAGGTGAAGAAAAATAACAGGTGCAATCAATTGTTTGGATGAGGGTCAGGGATGTGGAAGACTTTAGGTTTCTTTTGAGAACATACCGAAAATTACAAAACGGCAAGTGGACCCAGATTTAACTAGGCACAAAATGATCAGCTCAAGTCCCAAAAGAGCATAGGGTCAGATATTAGGAAGGCTGTCCTGAGGTGTTACAAGTCTGTCTTTTTCTCTGTCCCGATCCACAGGTGGAGTCAGCTCTTGCAGCTGTTGTTGCTGACTATTCTCCAGCTCCTCCAGTCTCCTCTGCACCCTGGATATCTGCCGCAGGTGCTGCTCCTCCTGGAAAAAAGAAATTAAATCAATTTTACTGCAGTCAACTCTACTAGAGATAAAAAAAATTATTGTATTAAAAAATATGCACAAAATGAGTTAAATCAGAGGAGTTATTTGCTGGAACAAATAAAAGAATAGCTTCATTTTGTCATGAAAAAAAAAGTAAAAAATTATTGACAACTAAAATTATATATAGTTGTACATGGGAAATTACATACATTTCACTAATTATACCAAATAAATATATTTCACTCTGCAATTTGTCTCTGGTCATGCAATCTTGGTCTCTTGTTTAACCTACATAAATTAAAGATGACAGCCCATATGCACTAAGCTGAGTAGATAAACGAGTTTAAAATATTTTGCATAGAAGAGGGTTTCAAAGCCCTCTACAAGTTTCTCTAGCATACTGCATGGAGAGACTCTGTTAAAGTACTCTCTTCACAACTTATATTATTAGTGCCCAATTGGGGTGTTTTCGAGCCTCACTTCAAGAATTTCTCCATGCCAGGTTCACTGGGATGCTGGTCAAGAGAAAGGTAAGTGAATATTTGAATAAATAAAAACATACCACATCTCAGGCTGTCATATAGAGTGCCAGAAAGTTTGACGTTCCATATTGCTTATGGTAAAGATGAATAATTCACCTGCAGGTTTATGAAGCTACACTCCGGCCCTGCAATGAGCAGAGAGTGGGGAAGAGACATAGAGGGCAGGTGATTTCCCAACAGCAGTTGGCGAAACTCTTTGTGTTTCCTCTGCAGCTCTGTTAGATGCCTGCTAAGTTGAGCATGCTCCTTGGCAAATGAGGGATTTCTGAAACATACACATATAATTACATGCATTGATATTAACTCAAAACAAAAGACAATGTCAATTAAACAGAAATGATCATGGGAAAGTAGTACTTCTTGGCCACAGAACTCTCAATTTCCAGTTCTTCTAGCTTGGCTTCCAGCAGATGTAATTTATCCTGCAGTTTCTTTTCCTTCGTATCATTTATGGTCTTCCTCTATGAAAATAAGTCACAAGATAATTAATAAAAAAATGTTTTTGCATATATGGGTTAGGAAGCTCGGGTCAGAGTGCAGGATCAACAAGGATACAGGATACAGAGATAATCAAAACTTTTTTTTTGCTGGTTTGCAACTACTGGGAAGCTAGCACTAATAAGTACAGGTAATTTAAAAACTACTCTTAGTACTGGATACACTGCTAGTGAAGCAATCACCATGTACTATTTAAAAAGAGCAAAAGGGAGATGTAGCATAGCTGAAAAGATCAACATAATTTTGCTAGATGCTGCAAATGAATTACAATTTTATTATTTGAAATACAAAACAAATAAAGAGAAACTATAAAAACTGAAATGAGAACAAGAAATAGGCCATTTACTGTATATTTTAGTGTCTTTTTCATGAACAACAACTGGCATACAGATGGATGTCAGAATGCCAGACCTAACATTTCTGTCCTATTTGCTCATGATCAGTCAAAAACCCATACCCCTACCAAATTTGGTGCATCACAGGTAGTGCTACTGAGACCCAGACCCTCATTAACGGTGTGTATGATACGTCCTGTCATTTACCATACACAAGATGTCAAAAATAATGCAGGATGTAAAATATAATTATGACAAACTTCTGGTTTGAGCATCTCCATGTATGGCAAAACTTTTGAGATAAAAACATTTCTGTTGCAAATATTTTTTAAAACTTGAGCTATAGCACCACCATCAGACCAATGGACTCTGTCATAAGATGAAGAAAAAATGTACATTTAAATAAATGTATAGGGTTTCCATCACTCTTTTTAAAATTTTTAAAATTTTCTAAAATTAAATAAAATGACAAAGACCTTTTTTTGTGCAAGGGCAGCTTTTTGCATCCGTTGTTTAGCTTGACTGTATTTCTCCTGCAGATCTGTGACTCTTTCCTGAAGTTGATGTTTTTCCTCAAACCATTCCATACGTTTTTCCTCTTCCAGCCTGCAAAAGATAAAAGGACAGCTGTGCTTGATTAGGGGTAGAAGTAGTACGAAGGGGTATCACAGTACTACTTTAATATGTATGCTAAATTATGCTAAAATGTCTATTCATGCCCATTAGATGAAAATTCACTTACATCAAGGTAAAGTGCAGGTTAATTTGTTTTATTTTTACTTAATATTTTGTGTTAATTATTTTTATGTATTTATTTTTTTGGGCTGTGGAATGAATAATTTGAGTTTCCATTATTTCTTGGGAAAATTGTATTTGGTTTACGAGTGTTTTATGAGTCCGCTTCTGGAACGAATTATGCTCGTAATCCAAGGTTCCACTGTATATACCTGCTACATTATGTAAGAAATTATGGTCAGAAAAAAAGGAATGGAGATCACTGAAACACCAAGTTGCATGGTAAAAGATCTACAGTAAAAACAGTCAAGCCATGTGTAATAGTGTAAGTAATACCATTTCCATACGCATACAACATAATGAGAACTGATTGGGACTCAACAGCTAATCAAAAAAAAAAAAAAAAAACGGCTTCAGTTTGCTAGTTTGTGTTATGATCTGGGGTTGTTTCAGGTGGTCAGGTCTCAGCAACATTATGTGGCAATAAAATGAAGTCAGCTGATGACCTAAATGTACTGAATGACCAGATTATCACACCAATTGACTTTTTCTTACCTAATGGAACAGGCATATTCCAGGACTTTTTCCAATTTTCCAGGATTGTCAAATTAGATGATGAGTGAGTGGCTGTGGGAGCCCGAAGAATAATTTTCACCACAAAATTTTAATCATTGACCACCATAATGTATGCTGTAATATAAGTTAAAGGCGATTCAATAAAATATTTTTTTGTGTATTTACCTTGTAGGCCATAAATGAATTGAAAAAAAAAAGAAAAAAAAGAATCTATTTTTTTCATTAAGGACCAAAACAATTGGAACATAAAAACTGATTGACAAGTTTTATAAAAAATAGTAGAGCAGTTAACAGGTGTTCTAGTAAAAAATAATCAAATAGTGTACTTGCAACATTGAAAGCTATTAAAAGAAAATTTTGAAAAAATAAATAAAAAGAAAAAATAGAAAGAAAATTATTGACAGTAACAGTGTCTCTTTCCAAAATAGCGATGGGGTCTTGTGTATTAATAATATCAGTAAATCCTAATGACATGACGTGTATAGACAATTCCTCTCCCTTTGGATGGTTGATATGAACATTAATTGAAGTCTTAGCATCATAGACTGATTAGATAATAAAAAATTATTTTCCTGGTTGAACACATATATTATGCAAAACCTATGGCAGGTACTAACATATAGTTTATTGCAAGCTATATAA
>JAQMYG010000012.1:28197188-28207900 GCA_030014215.1 Clariallabes teugelsi
GAGATATTAAGTCATAATTATGACATAAGTCCCGTGATTTTTTTTTTATTGTGTGAATGCAATGCGCTTCCGTACATATCAGATCTGAACCTAGAATACTTTACTCCCCTTGAAGTAAATGAACTAATTTCAATCATCTTTTCTGCAAAATCATCAACCTGTGTATTAGATCCTATACCGACACATTTTCTCAAATGAAAGTACCAGCAATAACAAAACTCCTGTTGAACATAGTTAACTCTTCACTCAGCAGGGGGTATGTTCCAAAACCTTTTAAATGAGCAGTTATTTAGAAGCCTGACATTGACCCATGTCAGCTGTGTCCAATTACAGGCTGATATCAAACCTTGCCTTTTTCTCTAAGATCCTGGAAAAGATAGTAGCATAGCTATGTTAATATCTACATAGGAATAGCATACACAAACTGTATCAATCAGGATATCATCATAGCACAGAGACAGCATATGTTAAAGTGGTAGATGACTTCCTATTGGCCTCTGATCAGGATTGTGTCTCTTTGCTTGTATTACTTAACTTTACTTTTGACACCATTGATCATAGTATTCTCCTACATAGATTAGAAAAGGTAGTAGGAAGAAAGGGAACGGCCCTGATCGTTATCAGTTTCTTTAAATAGTGACTATTCTGCCTGTTCAAAAGTAATGTTTGGTGTTCCACAGGGTTCAGTTTTAGAACCACTCCTTTTTTCTCTTTACATGCTTCCTCTGGGCAACATAATTTGTAAGCATTGTATTAGTTTTCATTGTTATAACAGTTATATGTCTCAGCAAAGCCATATTGTTCAACTAGGTGCATAAACAAGCTTCAGTTAGTATAGAATGCAGCAGTGAGAGTCCTCCCTAGAACCAGAAGATACAAGCACATCACCCCTATCTTATCCACACTGCATTGGCTTCCAGTGAAATTTTGCATAAATTGTAAAGTACTATTTTCGACATATAAAGCATTAAATGGTGTCGTGCTGCAGTACCTGTGTGAATCGCTAGTGTCTTATGATCCGCCGCGCCTACAGTATTTCGATCAAAGGATGCAGACTGCTTGTCAATACTGCATATTATGAAAACTACAGCAGGGGGCAGATCTTTTTCTTACAAAGCCCAAAGTTATGGCATAGCCTTCCAATTAATGTTCAGGACTTAGACACAGTCTCAGTATTTAAGTCTATGCTAAAACCCTTTTTTTAGCCAAGCATTTTTGTGAATAGATTTGCCTTAGTGAAAGGAGCAAATCTGGGGGTCTCATGGGCGTATTATAACTCACTCGTTCTCTCACTTTTATTATAGAGTTTATTATAACTCTCTTTAGAGTTACCAGGCTACCAGGCTACTAAAGTTGCTGTGACTCCTTGATTATCATGTTGAGCATAGCCAAGTTCATCCTGAAAAACCTTTTTTTTTCAGCTAAACAACATATGAGGCTGCGTACCACCACATCAGTAGAAGTCTGAAGGGCTACTGTGTAGGACAACTTTCTCTCTCTCTCTCTCTCTCTCTCTCTCACACACACACACACACACACACACACACACACACACACACTAACGGAATCACTGCTGTCTGACAGAGAAGATTCAGTAGGCTCACTGGAATCTTAAACAAGCAACCTCTCTACTGGCACTTGCTTCATCTTCTGCACGGCTACAGCATTAAATAAAAAATTCTTCCATTGTGGCAGTACAGTTACTAAAGAACAGTCACAACAGGACACAAAATATTTTTTAAAATGCTTTACACGCACACATGATCACAATGTTATAGTAAACGAGTGCATGGATGTTGACTATACGAGTGACACATGCGCTGAGACCGAGCATGGGAGATGATTACTCACAATCCCACAGCACGAGAGAGAGAGAAGATGTGGCTCAGTTATAATCATGTGATGCTGGACAGACAAAGCATATATGGTATTTCAAAACCTAGCTCATTTAGTAAATTAAAATTTATTTAAAAATTTTACTCTTCTTGCAAAACACTTGCAGACCAAGTAACTTTCAATCCAAGGTTTCACTGAACGTTCATCTATATACCCAGGGGAAAAAAAGAAAAATAGCCATTAGCGGATTTAGTGTTGTCACATGTTCCAACTGTGACAAATGTAAAAAAGGATAAAAATGTGATGGATTTATTACTATAACTCCAGGACAAAGGTCTGGAAAATTATCATTTAGGATTTAGTTATTGAACTGTAAAGTATTTAACTCTGAACATTGAGCATCACTGTATATACACATGTATATACATGTTTGAAGCAAAGACCAGAACTATATAGGGGATGTGGAAATATCTCCCAGTCAAGTGTCTATAAAACGTGGTGCAGTGGACAGTTTTCCTTTATATTTTCACTTATTACACTTTAAAATATCAGCTCCATTAACTTCCAGGGTCCAGGATTGAATCCCAAAATTGCTTTAAATGGAAAGCTAGTGTGCTAAGGTTTTTTTCTAAGTGTACAAACCCTTGTCCCAGGCACCAAGCCGGGCCCTTAATCAGGGTTTGGAGAGCGATTTGGGATTTAGCCTTGTGTTAGAATTTAGTAACTGTAAATAACAGATTATTAAGAGGACAAAGTAATGTTTAAGCTGACAACATTATCAGATGTGTTTTCTTGCTGAATGTGCTTCAGCTGGTTATGAATATGTGTTGTGTTAGGCAGCTGCTCTCTCCTCAGAACTGTCCTACTTTAACTTATCCTGCGACTGACAGTTATCAGTCCTGAAATCCTGAAATTTACAGTTATAAGAACACTACTTGTGCTATGCCTCTCGTCCAATCAGATTACTTGGTAGGAAATAACTGTTGTGTAGATTATATTATATTATATTATATTGGTTTGTATTATAATCAATTCAATATGTATGTCAATGCCATTTTATTAACTAGGATGTTGTTAGAAATACCAGGGCCACCCTGTAGAACAGGTCTACCATTTTAGCCCTGTCGAGTTCTGGTACAATTGATTTAGGACAGTACGCCTCTGTACATCAGCAGTCTGTAAGAGATCATCCTGTTGTTCAGTGCTGGTTATGCCGGTCTTCCGCACCCAGTATTAAAACGTAAATTGCGCGAAGCATAACTTGTAAAGCCCTGTAAAGACCACGCCGCTTTAATTGCAGTAGCCGTGGCTGTGAACAGGCTCCGCCCTTCGGTTCCGCCCCTTTCTTCTTCAAACCAGTACAGTATGTGAGTAGTTGTTGGCAGTTCGACTTGTCTGCTTGTTCGTTCTTTTTTGTTTATTCTTTTGTTCGTGGAATCCTGGTGTGTTATCTGGTAAAGTTTTCTCGATTTGTCAAAAAGTAGACATGTTATCAATACATTTTAGAAGGCCGCGGTGCGTCAGTGTGTCTACTGTTTTAGCTTTGGTGTTGAATGTGAATGTAGAGAAACCGGTCTCGAGTTTTATATTTGACACTCACACACACACCCCGAGAGAGAGAGAGTGAGTATGAGTGAGTGTGTATGTATGTGTAAATGCAGCAGCTGGTTAACTAATGCACTAGGCAGGCGAGTAACCCGTCATATTCACACGGCTAGCTAACCGCTATGTTAACCTAACTGTGTTGTATTAACTACTTGTAGCGTGTTTAAAGGTTTACTCTGTTCATCAGGTAAGTTTTATGAATTGCACTTCATATAGCGCTCGTTTCTGAACTAGCTTGACTCTACCACAGTATCCAGAGAGCTAAAAGCTAATGAGTTAGCACGTATCTGCCTTGTCCTCTGTAACTTCCTTAACAGAGGAACTTTTCATGATATACACAATCTGCCTTTTTTTAAATTTATTATTATTTTTTATTTTTTTACATATTACACATTCACACTCGTAACCAGACGGAGAAGCCAGCGGCCAATTTAATGGACTTTAAAATAAAATCGATTTATTATGTAAGTTATATAGATGGATAAAATATAATTTTACTGTAATTGTTTTTGTTATTGTTTTTCAGGAATTTCCGGAATCATCTCTTTATCGTCGCAGTTTTAACAATTTAGTTTTGATAAAATGGTTAGAACAGGAGGTCTGTCCTATTTTTGTTTTTTTCTCACATTTGCAGTTAAAATATCTTGTTTGTTTTTCATAGTTTGTCAAGGATTAAATCCGAATTTGTTCTGATTCTTTAATTGCAGCAATCTTGAAATTGACTGTCCTGATTTCTGCCTTCATCTTGGCAGCGTTCCTGGTCTTTCATCTCTTGGAAATTAACATGGATTTCAATTTGTCACGTATGTTAGGTACATGTATGGTCCCGGATGAGTGATCTAATAGAGTAAATACTGCAGTTAGCAGAGTAGTCCCTCCCCAATATATGTACCTGTATGATAACAGCAGGAGTGTCAACTTGTGGATGATCCTAGATCTGTATATTTCCTCTCAGAAGTGAATCTGAAGCAGGTGTAAGACCATGATGGGTGTTCCGGTCAGAAATTATAAACATCACTTACATCAAAAAGCCTTTAATGCAACAAGAATAGTTTTATTAAATAGTGACAACTAATTGAACTTTGCAAAAGTAAACTCAAGACTTTTTGTTGACTGTTTATATGGAGCAAATTTGGTTTTGTGCTGATTTTATGCTCCACACTCATTTTACTTTCAGATGATTTTTACTGGCCTCATTAATTAGCTTATTTGGTGCAAAGGGTAAACTAACAATTTCTCTTTGTTTTCTTTCCGTAGTAAAATCTGGAGCCACGGAGATGTGTGAGTATAATTGTTTATAACCACTGCTTGTGTAGTTCCTAACCCAGAAATTTAGTCATTGGTTTCAGTGCTGCATTTCAATGCTGAAATGCTTAATCTTTTAATGCAAATAAAACAACAAGGTATTGATGCTGGATGGTACTCAAAGTTTCATATAGATAATGCAATTTCTTTTCTTTATTTTATAAAAAATAAAATAAAATCAGGTAATCAGCACCAGCATAAACTGGTCAAGCATAATAACTGCAATATGTAATAATGTAAAGATAATCACGAATTATAACTACAATAAACTTCACTCAACCATCCAAATATCAGAAACATGAGCCAAGAATAGTGGGAAAGTAATGAGAAGCTATATAGTAATACATTGTATAATAAAGTGCCACTGCTAGTATGAGCTAAACATTTAATGATTTGCATGGTCCAAAATTACCATTGGTGTCTGTTAAATGGTGCCTCATTATTTAGTGTACATTATTAATATAGAGACATGTGATGAAATTAAATTCTTTAAAGCCACATGAATTTTGTGGCTTGTCAGCCCTGATATTCTGATAAGGTGCTTTTGAAAGTTTAGAAACATTGTGGGTGTAATTGATGGGTGTGAGCAGGATCTAGGTGTCAGATTGCTTTTGAGCTGCTTCAGGGTGTGGCGTTTGCCTTTAATTTGCTTTCTGCTACCAGGAAATATAGCCTTTTGTTTACTCTTTAAATTGAGCTTTTGAGCTTTTGTTACACCGTCACTATATGGCCACAAGTTTGCAAACCCTGACCATCACACTCATATGTAGGTTTTTTTTCTTTTTTTTTCTCCAAACTGTAAAGAATGCCTTCAGTATGGTACTGTAGTAATATTATTTCCCTTCCCTGGAGTCATCAGGCCCAAACCCATACACATACGACAATGTCTCTGTGCACAAAGTGAGCTTCATGAAGACATGGTGTTGGAATAGAGGACCTTGATTGTCCTGAACAGAGCCCTGACCTCAACCCCACTAAAAACCTTTGGGATGAACTGGAACACAGTTTGCACCCCTGCAATCCCCACTGCCAAAATCTAGTGGAAAGCCTTCCCAGAAGTGTGAAGCCTATGTTTCCACATACTTTGGGCATATAGTATATTGTGGTTAATTAATAAATTATTTCTTTAAAATCTATCTGTAATCACTGCTTTAGAATTAATGGTCATACTACAGCAACAGTTAATTTGTCAAATGCCATTACAAATTAAATATGTTTATTCATATCTATTTTAAATAATGATTTAAAATGAAGACATTTAATCATGATTATTTTTCCTTAGCTACAAAGCCAACTCGTTTCAAATGTGGTTTGTATAAGCCCTGTCCTGAAGACCATTTCTCCTTCAAAATGGCAAGTGGAGCTGCAAGTATTGTTGGGCCCAAAATCTGTCTAGAAGATGAGACGTAAGTACATTCATCCCACCTGGGTATGAGAAACCATGGCTTCTTCTGAAGGTTTTCTGAAGGTTTGTTTAACATAATACTAAAGTTATGGTCCACCATAAGGTATTCAAGGTGAAACATTTTTTTAATCAAATGAAGAAATATTTGTAACAGATTGTTGATCAGTGTAACAGTGGCATAGCTTTCTGTAAACTCCATCTTTAAAACTGAACAGGTGCTCATGTAGCATGCCAATCCAGATGGATCAGCACCAAGTTTATATGGCAGTCCTTGAAGTGTTTAAAATAAATTTAATCTGCAGAATCCATTTGGACTGATTATGTATGCTCAAACCTTCAGTAAATTTAGACTGATACTAGTGTGTATGTGGTGTCAAATTTCTCTCTCGGCACTCAGACTCCACAAACACAGACTAAGTAAGTCTCTGCTGTAGACCTTGTACACTGAGGGAGAAATCAACATATTCTTTTAATGTCCAGCGCAGTCCATACCCTATCTTTCAAAAGTACAAGACCACAAGTTGAGAGAAAGAATTGTGAGAAACTGTGAAACAGCCTGCAAAATAACAAAATAAATCTTAGTATCTCTACATCAAGCTTCTTTTCCACAATGGCTAAATATAGCTGCAGAAATGATCTCAGATCATATAAGTTTAACTTCTAGGGACTAACTGTGGTCTGAAGCGCCTTAACCAGGTCACCATGAGGAAGGTGTATGATGATTAACAATCTATTTTTAGTGATTGGTATTTTGCTGAAATGCCACCTTCATTGAAGAAGTGTGATCAGAAAAAATAAATCATGGAGATTACTTTTTAAGTTGCTTTGGTGATAACATTTTGAAGTTGTATGGTAAAAAATGAACAGTAAAAACGATAAGTATGTTTAATACTTTAATCGTGAAAATAAGAATTCACACCTTTTCTTTTTTCTCCATTTGCACACAATCTGTTGAGAACTCCACTTATAGAAATCCACTTGTCAGGTGAGACTAATTTTATAGAAAATTTGTATTAAAAAAGGTCATAGTCCCTAGGCGCAGTGGTAAAGTGCTCATCCTACCATTCAGAGATCGCTAGTTTGATTCTCGGGTGAAGCTGTAGCCTTCCGCAGCTGGGGGGTTGAAGAGGGCGGTTTGGCCGAGCTCATTCAGATAGGAGGGATGATGAGTCCAGACTGACACCCCGCATCAACCCCCCACAAAAAAGTCATGTGGTCTAATGAGTCCTGGTTGACCTTGTTCCTGAGTGATTGATGTGTCAGGGTAGGAAGGGAAGCACATGAAGTGATGCACCCATTATGCAAAGTGCCCACTGTACAGGCTTCTGGAGACTGTCTAATAATCTGGGTTGCTTCAGGTGGTCAGGTCTAGGCCCAGCTAGGTTATGTTTCAATAAAATAAAATCAACTATCTGAATGTAATGAATGACCAGGGTATTAGATTCATGGATTTTTATCTTTACTGGTGGCACAGAAGTATTCCAGGCCTTAAATGGTGAAATAATGGCCCTGGAGGCCTGAGGAATTTCTCCCTCTTCTCACCACTTCTCATCACCTTTTCTTACCTCACATCTGGCTTGCATAAATGTAATAACATTTACTTTAATTTGAGTTTTGCTTGGCTTTAACCGATTTACATCCGTGTGTTTTTTTTTCTTTTCAGACTGATGAGTGGAGTGAGAAACAACGTGGCAAGGGGTTTAAACGTTGCCCTTGTCAATGGTATGGCTTGGTGGTGGTGAACAGTTTGGTTTATTATAGACCCATTATAATAGGTTATTATAGGCTTTTTCTGTCTGTCCCCATCACAGTAGCTTTTCCTGTTCTTCAGGCCAATACACAGTGCTTTCCTCAGATGATGATATAAAACAAAATTAAGTAATAATTAACCATAATTGAGAAAAGTAGGAAAAAATGCAACTAAATAAATACCAACCGAAATAGACGCACTGTCAAATTCAAATTTTATTTGTCACATACACAGTACGATATGCAGTGAAATGCTTAGACAACTGCTCGTGACCTTAAAATAAAAGACTATGAATAAGAAATAAATATGAAAAATTAAATAAAAGGTAAATTTAACTAGGAAAGAATAAAATAAAATTAAAGTTAAAATAAAATAACTGTACAACAAAAATACACAATATAGAAAATATATGAAGAAATATAGAACAAAAGAAACAGCTGTACAAAGTAGGTATAGATTTATGTAATTTTTGTGTGGATGAAGTTAGATAGAATGGTAAAAAAAAATGGTAATGTCCAGGGTTGTGCAATCCACATATTTAAAGTGTCTTGTGCAGTGCAAATGCTTAAAAGTGATTTATTTAAAGTGGCTTGTGATAGAATGATTTGACTAATGACCACGAAGTGAAGTTGTGAAGTGGCCACTAGTGTAAACGAGTGTCCAGAATGTAAAAACCATATGTGTGGGTCAGTCTGCTTTCTGTATTTAGCAGTGTGCGTGTGTGTACACACATTATTTCTGTTCACCCTATAGATTATCTGAAGCTCTTTGACCTTTTCTGCTTTGAATTATACATAAGCGGCCATGCTTAACGTCACCATCATACCGGCAGTAGCAAAACTGGTCTGCAAGCAGATGAGTAAAGCAAAATGGGGAGATGAGTTTTCTTCTGATAAAATGCATGATAACGTTTACATTTCTCATCTTTTTTCAGTCAGGCATTTTATATTCAGAGACACTCTGTGTATAGTCCAAAAAAGTTTCACTTACAATTACTTAAAATTGAGAACTTGATAATACTCATATTACACTCTTTTGCCTTTAAACTATTAATAATATTTGTTATACTTACTATTCTCCACAACTACTTTGGCAGTAAAATAAATCTATGCTTGAGTTTTTGCAGTTCTTTCTAACAATAAATTATTTTCTACCATTCAATTTCAGTTCATGTAACTAAGCCTGACAATGATAGACACACAAACAAGTAACTGTAGAAAACACTATTTTGGTCTTTATGCAAATAGCTTTTTTTTTTTTTTTTTTACACCAAAAACATGGAATTAAAAGGAGGGGAAAAACCCTTGGACTCAAATTAGGGGTCCAATTTCTGATGCACCAAACTTATGTTTGTTATAGGAAAGACTGGAAAGCTCATCAAGACTGACTCCTTCGACATGTATAGTGGTGGTAAGCATTTGTTTCCAGTAATCATTCTCATTATGAATGTGTTACCAAACCATACTCAAATTTATATTGCTGATATCCAGAGCAACTTAAACATACAGTATGTTTAATGTTGTAACAATGTTCATTATCAAACCTTAATATTCAAGAACTTAGAACTGACAACTCATGTCAGTTACAAGAAGTCATTACAATCCAAAACACTTGATGCAAAGCGTTGATTCTAAACAAAATTTATTGAGTTATGAGGAAATACATACGTTTGTTCATGTAAACAGCATAACATATCTGAAACAGCCAATCAGAATAAACTTTTACTTGACCCAGACTGAGTGGTTTTGTGTCATGTAAATCACTCTGTGCCAGAGTGGACCTTGGGCACCCAAGGTTTTCCTAGTAGAACACTGACCAAATCATCATACTGCCTCCATTGGCTTGCCTTCTTCCCATAGTGCCACTTCTACAATTATAAAAGGTTCAGTTTGGGGTGACTCTAGGTTTCTTAATGGTCACCATTTGATAGAATGATTTACTGACTACTGAAACAACTTTAATTATTGAATATTTTTCATCCCCCTATAGTTTAATAGTTATACAGTCAGTATATGGTAATATGGTAAGATTTCTGTTTTTAAATTTAATATATTTTGTTTTTGCCATAAATAAATTCTAGATGTCAACCCACTTATCCAGTTTCTAAAGAATATTGAAGATGGAACAGTTGTCATGATGGCTACATTTGATGATTCTTCTACAAAGTAGGTTCTTTTATTGTTTTTGCTCATTTACAGTGACGATAAGTATTTATTTATTTATATTTTAAAAATTGCCAGACAGGTTGGAATCTGCTGCAATTAGGATGCCTGAGAGTCTTGGCACTGGGCGTGGCACAGTTATTTGGGATTTTGCAAATTTGCTAAACGCACCCATTAGATTTTGATACTCTTCCTAGGGAATGTATCACACCAAAAAGAGTGATCTCAAGACATTGAGGATGCAAAAGTGTAGAGGGATTTTTGATATGTCAAACGGGTCAGCCATGACAATGCCTTAAACCTATCCTGAAAAGTGGTTAATAACTTTGTGTGGCATCATATTGATTGACGTTATATTGAATGACATATATATTGTGACATCTCATTGAGTGACATCATAGTGTGATGTTTTTTTTCCAGCTTCTGGGGCTTTTTGGAGATCTAATAAACATAAAATTCCCCCATATCTAAAATAATGTCATAATGGTTAAATGTATGTGCCTGGTGAGCCCATTGTCTTTTTGGGTGGCGATGGCGCAGGGTGCTTGGGCCCGCTCATTGTTGCTTGCAACTATATATATATATCAGGGCTTGACATTAACTTTTTTGCTCACTGGCCAATGTGGCTAGTGGATTTCCGGAGTCACTA
>JAQMYG010000012.1:28224836-28237135 GCA_030014215.1 Clariallabes teugelsi
AGAAACCATGGTTATACAACTAAATATTAGTTCAGAGATGCACAAGAAAGATTAAACTTCAAGCATTTTTGTTTAAATAGTAAATTCATCACTTTATAAAGATGAGTGATGACGCTGCTATTTTTTTTTCAACAAACTAATATTTGTTTTTCTTCACTTACATTAAACTAATAATACATTTAGCACATTTTTCTTCATGTTGTGCTTCAGAACAGAATGTGCAGGGTGTCCAATGCATTTATGTGATTTAAATTAAAAGTTATTATATGGATATGGATATGGATATGAATTGAATCAAACATGAAGGCGTTCCTGATCGTCAACTCTCTAGTTACAGTAAGGTGACCCTATCCTGAACCAAGGGGTTGTAATCCATGCTTTTCTGCTCATAACAGTTTTAAAGAGTGGTGATGAGTGTAGAAACCAGCCTGGCCATGACAGTTCTGCAGAATTGCTCACTGGCTGTTTATTCTTTAACACCATCCTGTGTAAACTCTACAGTCTTGTGTGTTGAACAGCCCGGCCATCAGCAGGTTGTGAAACCCATCTGGCACCAACAGCCATGGCAATGAGATGTCATTTTTGACATGATATTTTTCTCCCTATCCTGACGTCCGATTTTAACATTTTTACATGGTTTAAGTCATGCATCAGCAGCACAATGTATAATATTACACACATACAGCTAAACATGTTAATGTGTTTCAGGCATACAGGTGTTCCTAACAAAGTGAGTGTATAAAAGTTTTTTCCCCAAACTTACTTAAATACTCTGTATAAAGATGGATAAACTAATTGTAATTACATGCAGAGAATATACCACTTAATAAAAACACATGGTAAAGGATGTAAAGGATGACTCATACCTCTTGTCTGTCACAGTGGTGGTTTCTGAATCAGGTGCGGGTGTCTGGGACTCTGAAGGTGCTATGTCTGAAACAGTGAGCTTCTCCAATGCCTCAACAGGTGCATCACTAAAAAGCCAAAATGCAATAATTAGCATCTTCTGGATCTTTTAAACTAAGATTTACAGTTCTGTCCACACACTCCCATTAAAAGATCATTAAAAGAGTTTGATTATACTCAATTAACTGTTAATAACTCTTATATCAGAATCTCTTTATTGGCCAGGCGCATTTGCATGCACCTGATGCAACAAACTAGATACACCTGATGACTTAAGTGTCATAACTAAACCATTTTACCTTGGGGGTGTGCAGACTGGGTTTATATTATAAACCACAAAATGAATGATTAATGATTTAACACAAAAAAAGCAGTAAAATTGCAACGTCTGACATAATACTACAAATTTATAAGTTAAAAATATAATATGAAAAATATAATTGACCTAGCACAGTGACATGATGTCACCACCCTTCCGATTATGTTTTTTATTTATTTATTTTGCAATTGCAGTGCCATCCCTGGCAACACTGCCCATGTCAACCATACCTATATCTGCCTCTAGCTGTGTTTTCTGGCAGAGAGAGGGACAATTCAACATTGTATTTGTTGATGGAAACTAATATACAACATGCTTTTGCCTTTTGGTATGCTTTCTATCCCATGAACTCTATGAGGAACTTTGTAACTGTACGCTCTGTCAACTGTTGTTTTTTACTCTTCTTTTTAACATTAATTTTATGCAAAAATCCAAAAGGAAAAAAAAAAAAAGAGGAGAGCCATGGTAAACTGCCACAAAGTTTGCTTTGTACAGCTATTACACATTTTTTATTGCGAGACTTACAGGGATTTGGGAGGTGGAGGCCAATAAAACCTCTCAGCTCCTGAGACAGCAGTTTAAGGTGGGACTACTAATATGAAGAAATTTAGGCATTTGGCAGAAATGGCGGGTGGTTCAAGACTTTTGCACAGTAGTGTATATTGAGGGTATAACACAATGTTTACACTAAGCTAGTGAAAATGCTGGTAAGGTAGGGATGAATAAGCATATTGGTTAGTTGGGGGGGGTGGGGGGGGGAAGTAACTCTGAAGCTTTTCTGAAATTTAAATGGGCCTACAAATGTATTTAAAGTTCATCTTTAAAAATTTAACATATCTAATTAAAATGTTTTTAGAAATGATCCCACAGAGCCCCTGTAATTAGGCCACTGACAACAGAGTGGACAACCAGATAACTGGTTAGGAAAGTCTCTCTCAGACCTGTATGCCTGAGCTGCTGCTGCTTTTTGGTCGTCTGCTGCTTTGGCTACATCCTCAGTCTTGTCATTTTGCACATCCCCATCACTGTCAGAACTTCCTGAAGGGCTGCAGTCTGAGACTAGCAGAGATGCCATCGGGCCTGAAAATATTATTATTATTATCATTATTATTATTTTTTATTCATTGGCAAATTTCATTCTTGAAGACATGAATAACAAATTCTCACCTTTCTTTTCTGACTGGTTCTCTGAGTTACTGGAGCTGCTGGGACAAATATTCAGTTATATCTCAAAAGATACTGTATTGTTTTGCTTTTACCCTGATTTTTACCTAGGTAACAATTTGATTTGCATTGCAATTCTGTAAATATCACAATTTTATAAAAATCCCAACTTAATTTTTTTTTTCCAAAATGTATTAAAATTTTACACAAAATAATTAATCATTTGGATCTCAAATAGGGGTAAATAATTTGCCCCTACTACACAAGATGCTATGCTGTGTGAATAGTTTAGAGTGCACCACCTGCAGCATTATAGAGGAATGGCAACATGCAATGTTATGAAGAGCTCTGTCTGAGATTTAATAATCTCCTTTAAAATAAGCTACATGCTTGATGGAAAGAAACACCTGCACCAATAGATTTTAATTAGGAAAACTAAACTGGATATATTTTTCTGGGATTACTTTATCCCAGATATTTTCACAGCAGAAAAAAACAGCGATAAACTGATAAAAGAATTTTAGGACAAAACAATTTTTAGATTTCCCATCTGTGATTCACTCTCCGATTACTGAACAGGGAATGCATTTGGCTGACGACGAAAGAAGTACAACTTAGTGTGAACAAAACGTAAGATACTTAACCTCACAAATAGATTTTTTCTTTTAAAAGAGTTCTGCTGTACTGAAAGACAGGCAGACATGTACGTTGGCTTCAACCTGAAATAATAATATCACTGATTACATTAATGCTGCTCAGCTCATTTTTAGCTTTAACCTTTTAACCATTTCTACAAACTCTTTTCCCATCAATGACAGGTAGTAACGCTAGTTAAAAATAATTCTAATGTTTATAATAGTGTAACATTTGTCTAATTACTTTTGAGCCTGTGAAAGATGAAGAGACTTCAGAATTAGTAAGTAATTTTGTTAGACTTCAAAAAAAACAAAAATTAAAGCTGAAAGTCTACACTTTAATCGCATGTAGAATGCTTAATTTCAAATGCATTGTGGTAGTGTACAGTGACAAAAACACAAGAATTATGTCACTGTCCAAATACCTATAGACTGACACACAGTTCATCCTTTACACTCAAAACTAAAAAAGTATTTCTCAGTTTGGGATTGAGCAACATCCTTTTTTCTCCAACATGCAACAATTTTTTGTTTTCAGTTTCAAACTCTTATCAACCTTCTGGGATACTCAATAACAGCATGATTATTTCTCTCTAGATGCTCTATGTAACAGAACTTTTATGTCTTTTGCAAGTCTTCCATATTCTTGCTGAATCTGGTCAATCATGTAAAATGAGCTTCAAAGTTTTCAGACATTTATAATACAACTACAGGTTTATCAATCATTATTTAGATTACTATTATTATTTCTGAATAAAATGTAGAAAACGTTTTAGTGTGTTTCTGTCATTTCATTTAGCATCCATGGGGTAATCTCAAAACTGTACATTAAGGGCAGCTGAAATGAGATTTAAAAAAAAAAATTTTTTTTACTGAAATGCTTAAATAAATACCAGATCCGGATCTTTGAAATATTAAGTTGCTCTGTCCTAGAGCAACATGCCACAAGCCATATCCAAGGTGGAATTATTATTTTAACGTCAAAGGTCTGGAACAATTGGTGATGAGCAAATAAATTTTTTACATAGTGTTTTTAACAATAATTAAACAATTAAGGAAATGAGTTTGAAAAGTGTGAGGAAATGGGTATAAACTAGAATTATCAGATTGTCCATGATGAGCAAGCCGAGGGCGACGATGGCAAGGAAAAACCCCGAGATATCCATTTGAAAGACACCTTCAGAGGAACCAAAGTCAACAGGGAACCATCCTCATTTGGGTAATATGAGATCCAGAAATCAGATGAAATGACTTTTATTAAACCCACTTATAACTTACTAACAATGTACATTCCTGCTAAGGCAGTCTGAATTAAAATACATTCAAGCCTAGTGGAAAAAATGCCACTGTTTGACTGATTGTCAAACCAGATTGACCTGCCTTGAGGTCTGGATCCGGACCAGCGTCTGGACTTTGTGAAACCCTGCTCGATGCAAAGTACCTGATGTTTTCTAGCTTTAAGGGTTAAAGTTAGCCACATTATACAGTTTAATCCCTTTACCTGCAGAAAGGCTGAAACTCTGTAAAACTGGCCCATCCTGTACCATCTTTGCTCTGGTTGGAGGCAGAGTCCCAGTCATTGTCCTTCGCTTCATCAAAATCAGCTGTGCACACAGGACCTTAACAGACACTTCAAATTCTCACTTGTTTTTCATTTACACCAATGCACGTCTCAGACAGGGATTAACCTATGATTTGAGCAGTTTACAAGAAAACCTACTCTCAGGAGTCTGAGGTGTGGAGCATTTTGTGCTGGTTGCTGCTTGAGTAGAGACCTGACTATCCCCTTCCTTGTCTTCATCCTCTTTGGCCGACCTGCGGCCCGGCTTCCCATTACTTACAGAACCATTAGGAGAGCTTCCCGTAGATGAAGACACACCAAACCTAACAGAAAAATAACAGACATTTTCCTATTCCTGAACCACTTTTAAAATGTTCACAGTTTAATTCATACATAGCAAGATCGGGACATATACCTAGATCGGGATTTCACTTGAGTTGCATAGCTGATCTCTTTATCTTCCCAAATGTCTTCTTCCTCTTCACAGTCATCAAACTGCTGTATTCTTTCTTTACAGCAAGCCTCAAAGGCAGCAGCAGTGGCCTAGAATTATATGCAATGGCATTCCCAAACATGCTTTATTCATTCATGAATCACATGATAAATTCTTATAAACTCATAATTTGTCATAAACACATTTAAAAGTATATGCTTGACTACCAGCTCCAGGCACTTACACTATTATCATCTGCATCAATACTGAAGTTAATCTCAGCAATTCGATCAAAAGTAGCACTGAAAGCAAAACAGACATTATGAGTGAGTTATGCCAAGAGATGGCACAGAACATCAGGAGGTGATAAAATTTAACAATAGTTATTTTATTAGTACTTAAATATATGTATTATAAATAATAAAATGTGCACCCATTAAAAAAAAAATCATAAAGTGAGGCTGATATATTTTGTGATATTTGATATTTGTGCTATGCAGTTCTGAGATTTTGCAATAACACCAGTGCTTGTGACAAGGATTACGGGAAATTGTAGAGTGACCCATCTGTACTGCACAATGCCCAGCCTCACTCCCTGACACTCTCAAAACCTGGTTTGCTTAGTTTAATAGCTACACATGTAAACAACAAGCAGGCCTTCAAAAGGCAGTACCCCTAAAGAGCAAAATGCTTAAATGACTTCATGAAACACAGAGGAACACACACCCGTTGGCATCACCAGTTCACCTGTAGAAATAAGCAACAGGTTGAAATTTCTCCTCATTCAGCTGTCAGACTTCCTCACTTCGTATATGGCCGAATTCCCTAAAAGGCATAGCAACATCTGTTCAAGCTCTGGAGATTATGAACTTTGGGACAATCACCGCAACTTTTCCAGGGATAACACATAAATTCAACTGACTGGGTGTGAATCTGCGTGCTTTAACAACCTGAACGCATGCTGACAAAAACTCACAGCATCGTGAGAACTGCAGAAAAATCATCTGCACAGATCTTTCACAACTCCAGATGTTTTACTTATGCAGATGTTGGACAAGAGCCTGGCTCCTTCAACTCAGCTCTCCCGTAAGAATTTTAGTCTTTTAAAAAAAAAAATTTTTTTTATACTCTGTATTCTGGAAACATGAAATAAGGAGAACTTGAACGTACAGTATCATCTATTCTTCTGGAAAAGCTTTATGAACTTTGGGGGTTTACACAAAATTTGTACCAGAAATATTTACAACTGATATTACTACTGTGTGTGATGACAATAAGAATAATTATTCATTCCAAGATTCACAGAACAGTAACATGATCTCAAGTACTGACTTATGGTCAGTTCTCAAGTCTTCTCAGATTGAACAGTTGCTATACTTTAAAAACTTTGCACAAATATTTGCAAATATACACTGAAGAGCTGAAGGTGGATTGGCTGATGGTGGCAATGTTTTTAAAGTACCCCAGTCATTAGAAACCAACTTACAAGATAACACACCTAGAGCTTAGCACATGGACTCAGAACATTAAGTTCTCATGCAAATCCATCTGTTGATCATTTTTACGTGTGGGATTACGTAATGGAACACACATTTTGTTTCAGCCAACAATTCACAATACAGGGGGGGAAAAAAAAGAATATTCACTGTATACCTTATTTCATCAGACAAAAACTGCAAAACATATATAGTGCCATAAAAATGCCCAATCTGTGGGAGATTGCGTAGGTTACTACTGGGACCCCAGATATTCCAGTTACATGGAAATCTAACTGAATGCAAACCTGCTTTATTATACTTTGCGTAAATTAAGCTCCATCACAAAATGTATAAAAAGTGGGTTTAATATTCTGCTGACACCAATGGTGTGAAAATAAGTCAAAAACTTATTTAAATTTGGCCAAAATATGAAACTATGCTACAGCACCATCATCAGGCCATGATCATAAATTCCTTAATTTTGTGAAGTCTGACTACTACACCTAGGAATTGGACCACTTTATTTATACTTTATTTTCGGTGTGCAAATTAGTCTTACTGATCCTGACTGAGTTACATTAATACGAAATCTAGCACCCTAAAGTTGACCATGCACAAATCTTTGGAAATCTTTCTGAAGTTTGGTGTATTGATTTTACATTACATTCTCTTGTTAGTATTTTGACACCACTCATGAGACGTTGAGTATAAAAACCTACGACAAGATCACTACTTTGTTAATTTCATATATTATGCAAATAATTTTACATTTTGAATGAAGGGGTAAGTGCAGTGCCAAAATGGGGGGAAAAACAAGTTTTTTGGTATGAACAACCGAATCAAAACAAAGATTCACCCCACTCCCAAAGAAATGTGCTAGATTTTGTATTTTTTTGGGAAAAAACAAATAGTGGCTACTAGTAAGTTCAATAAATAATAAAGCTTTAACAAGTTTTCTGAAAATAGCTCAACGACACCCCTTTAAGATTATCATTAAAAATTTACTCAGAAATTAGCACTCAGATTCTGGCTGTCTGAGACACGTGTAACAACTGTGAATATATTAGGTTCTACCCCACTATGACTGTTTTTGCCATTATTATTTAGTTTTATTGCAATAGAATAATTATTGAGGTTTAGACCCTGCTGACTGATTTAACTGCAACGCTATATAAAGCTAACCTAAATGGTTTTTGAGGCCTTTTATTTGAGACTTCAAAGAATCAAATGTATGACTTGAGTAGGACTTTTCTCTTACAAAAGGGCCAAACCATGAACCAAAACTTCTTCATCTCAGTGTCACCACTTGGCCAATCAAAAACAGAGAACCATCTACTGAACCCAATTTTAGAGCACTACCATCGATGGCTTGGTCTGCATAATTAGTTTTAATGAAGAAATAAGCAAAGAGGAGGAATTAGAATATTAAAACCCTAAACCCCTTTACAGTCCAAACACAATAAGTAGTGAACAATTCCCAGAAAACCTTTATTCTTGGAGCCAATAAATAATAATAATAATAATAATAATAATTAAAAAATAATTAAAATTGAGTTAGAACAGAAACTCACTTGATATTTTCATCATGTTCACTGAACTCCTCATCATTGAAGCCAAACTGATCTACAAAGTTAGCCGTCATCTGCTGAATCTGATAATCAGAGAACGCCTGGATGATAAACAGGTAAGGATGAACAAAGCTCTTAGTTCGGGAAGATCAGCCATTGTTATATCTATTCTGGATGACACTGGTGATTTTATTTTATTTATTTATTTATTTATTTATTTATTTATTGTACCAACTATACCTGTTGGATGGACAGGTCATTGGGGAAAGGGCTCTCCATGTCATCGTCTTCACTGGAAGAATGCAGGTTGTGTGTGCTGACCTGTAACAATGTAAGATCTGGCATGATGCAGCACTTAAAACAGATGGAGAGGAAGATTCTTACTGGACAAATTCCAGGTACAGCAACATAAAGACAAGTTGCTATCTGTATGTTTTTTTTTTTTTTTGTAAAACAGAACTTTCTAAAAGATTACTTTATGATATCATTTATATGATGAAATCATTCAAACTCACACTGAATCTATAGCTAAGCTGTATGTGATTACTAGTAGCTTCAGCATCTACACCATGAGCTAGCTCTGGTTTGTTCAGCTTCACAAACACTCATTGTGCCTATTGTATAACAATAACTATAATATTACCAGTGGCGGCTGGTGCAAATTAGTTTTTTTACGGGGGTGGGGGGGAACAAAAGTAAAATAAAACTTTTAATAATCGCCTGTAAATAACCATAGGAAGTGCTGGAAAAGCACCGAGTATAAGCTCGGCTGTGATCACTTGACTGCTGATTAATTAGAAGATCAGGTCGATCTGATCTGAAATACAGCGGAATATTGTGACTATTTTTTAAAATAAATAATTATGTTAAATAATTACATGTTAAAGGAGCATTCTTCTCTGCCTTTAAGGGGGCGGCGCCCCAGCGCCCCTTATTGACCGGCCGCCACTGAATATTACTACTAATAATAACAATAGTTCCACTGAAAGTTATTCAACCCCCATTGAAAATAAAATTAATTAAAAAAACAGTGAAATATATATATTTATTATATGGTATATTATATAATAAATAATATACCATATAATATTATATAATATATAAATTTAAATGTTCAACACAACAAACAAAGGGTTTCTTCAAAGTCAACACAAAATGCTACTTTTAATGACCACTACAGTCAAAATTCAACCCTTCCATAAACAGCATCTTCAGTACTTAGTAGAGCACCGTTTAGCCATTATGGCCTGCTGCAGACATGATGTATAGCCAGACAATAGCTTCTGGCAGTGTGTCGGCGGGATCTTGGCCCATTCCTCATGGACAATGGTCTCTAATTCAGTAAGATTCTTGCGTTTGCATGATGTAACTGCTTTTTAAAAAAATTTCATATTGCAGTCAAGTCAGGTGACGGTGACGGTCATTCTAGAACCCTCCAGAACTTCATCTGAAACCAAGCCGTGGTGGACTTCGAGGTATGCTTTGGATCATTGCATCCTGTTGAAAGGTCCAATGACACTGAAGTTTCAGTTTCCTCACAGATGGCAGGACGTTTTCTTCAAAGATACTTGACTGCAGGTTTCCAGTGCCAGAAAAAGCAATGCAGCCCAAAAGCACCACTGAGCCACCACCATGCTTCTCTGTACACAGGGTGCACTTTTCTACATAGACCCAAAAAGTTTATTATTTGTTTCATCAGTCCATGGAACAGAATTCCCAAACTTCTGTCTTTTTATAGGGGTTTAGCATATTGAAATCAACATTTCTTGCGTTTTAGGGTCAGTAGGAGGGTACGTACCTTCAGTGTTTTTTCAGTCTTCGAGCGCCTGGGTCATGTGTGTTGAATTTGAAGAAAGTACTTATATTTAGTTATATTAGTTGTGTTGAGCTATTTAAATTGCTCTTGTTTCACTGATTTATTACAAACTGCTGCATGTTATTTGTTTTGGTCAAAAAAACAAATTGTTAATGGGGGTTAAAAAATTTAGACAATCCCTGGAGAAACTGTGACTAGGGACAAAATGGTACACTATTCTTACTGAGCAAAACACTGAGCAAAAGGTCTGTGTACTGCCTGTGATTCCAGGGAGTGTGGTGTAATGAGTGCCTTAACTTTAAAGCCAACCGCACTCCTGTGCTTCCTGTACTTATATCAGAGGAACTGTAGGTTCTTGAGCTTTTGTGCAAACAATAATAAATGAGCCATTCCTGGCAGGGAGGAGGAATAGAGCAACCTGCATTAATCGCCTCAGAGCGCCCCTACAACAACAACTACTAGAACTACAAATAATAATAATAAATTCTCACCAAATCTACTGTGTTTTTCCTGTTTGTTTCTCTAAGGGTTTCTCCCACAAAACTCTCCCAACGACCTCTGCAGTCCTCAGGGAGCTCTGCAATAAAATAAATAAATTAATTTTAAAAATGTAAAAGAAAAATGCACTTGTCTACCCCAAAACATAAACATGGATGATGCCATTCTCATACACCCTTAATCTGCAAAAGTCTAATAAGCTCACATATATTTCTTCATTTAAACTTATGGTTGCACTTTAAGTAAACTTGGAATAAATGTAGCAGGTCAATTTAAGGCCTCCATCACCTGAGAAACCATATCATTTCCATCTAATCTTTAAGTAGAAAAAAGATTTTCGTTCTTCATATATAAACAGTCTGGCCAAAAAAAAAAAAAAAAAAATTCAAAGATAAATAAAATTAAATAAAATAAAATAAATGGTCACACACTAATTTTATTGGACTAATTTTATTTGCTTTGATTATGGCCGTGGCATAATTTTAATAAGCATGTGCCAGAGTCACATTAGTTCCTCTCCAAGATCTTGTACTGATGATGGGAGAGTCACACCGCTGTGTAAAGCCTTCTCCAGCACATCCTACAGATTCTCAATGGAGTTAAGATCTGGCCAATCCATGCGTGGAAATGAGGTCTCATACTCCTTGAACCACTCTTTCACACTTTGAGGCAATGAATCTTGGTATCGTCATCTTGGAATATCCCCGTGTCATCAGAAAAAAAGTTTTCTTTTCTTTTCCTGATAGTCAAATTCGTTAACAGAGTAACATCTTTGCCACGACTACAGGATATGTCTTCTGACATGGTTGTTTTAGAAATGAGAAGCTACTCACTGTAAGCGAATCAGTTGGGGTTAAATAACTCGTTGCATGCTGAAACTGCAGTAACTATCCAATGGAAGGCTCTTATCACTGGATCACTGCTGCATGATGCCACATTCCATATACAGCTTTAGACAAAACATCTACACACACTAAACTAATCTAAACTCACCTTTGATGAGATCACTAATCTGAGACTGGACATGTCCTTTCTCCAAGTTCTGAACTACAGTGTTGGCAATCCGTGTCAGGTGACCCATGTTACCTCTTCTGGTCCCACCAGCAGCTCTAGAAAAAAAAATTTACCATTAAACCAACAGCAAGACAATCTACACAGAGCATCTACACATACTGTAGCTTTCATTTAAAGTGATTATATGGTGATAATCTGAAGCAGCTCATACTGAATTCGGTCATTCTCCTCCCATGCGTCTAGAATCCTTTGCAACAAACCACACTGTTGAAAGAGCTACAAAGTAAACACAGACAGATAGATAGGGGGGCAATTAGCACACTGACACATTTTAAAATTTGTACTACACTGGCTCATAAATTGTATTAAAACTCACTGGACTATATGTCAACAATACAGAACCAGTGAGGGTACAGTTACAGTAGCAGCTGAGTGTTTTAACAAATTAGGTCATAACCTACGTACAATTTACTTGAATCAAGAAAGGTAAAATCAAGCTAAATAAATGATAACTGTGGCTAAATAAATGAACAAAAAAAACATCAAATTACTATTTAAAATTGTTATCCACTTAAAGTGAGCAGAGCAAGACGTATTGCGTGAAAAAGAGTGAGACAGGACACTAGCATTTTACAGATAGTTTCACACAGAGACATTAATCACATCATCAGTGTTATTGTTAAGACGTCGGACTACTCATTGGTAGGGCAATAGGTTCAAACCTCAACACCACCAAGCTGCTTCTGTTAGGCCCTTTTACAAGACCTTTAATCATAGACCCATCATATATACTCAGCAAAAAAAGAAACGCGCCTTTTTCAGGACTGTGTATTTCAACAATAATGTTGTAAAAATCCAAATAACTTTACAGATCTTCATTGTAAAAGGTTTAAACAATGTTTTCCAT
>JAQMYG010000012.1:28309385-28322626 GCA_030014215.1 Clariallabes teugelsi
CATCTCCACATCATTGCATTCAGTTTTTATGCACAATTTGTTAAGTGTCCCAACTTTTTTGGAATCCGGTTTGTACAAATGAACACACATTAGACCAAGGCTTTGGGAAGTAATTCACAGACAATGTCTATATTAATGACTACAGTATATATGTTATTCAATATATGTAACACAATTTAGCTCTTAATCAGGGCTTTTAAATTAGCTAATTTTCACTAATTACCACATAAATAACCACGTTTGCTGCTGATTTCTGTAAAATGCACTGGCTTAAACTTAAAAAGTTTAAGAAAAAAAAAAAAGTTTAAAAGAAAACCTTTTAACCCTTAAAACCCAGGTGGCACAAATACATGCCGGTAACTCAGCATAGGTCAATGACGATAAAAAAAAATATGTGTTTATACACATTTCTGGTGTGTGTTAACGGGGAGGATTCAGAATTCAAACTGTGTATTTGAGTTTTAGGATATGTAAGGTAGAACAAAAGTTATTATTACTTTTATAAAGGGTAAATTTTAACACTACCGGAATATGTGAATGGAATTTTTAAAAATGTAGAACTCATAAAATGAGCACAGTATTATTAGTTTCTGGTCATAGAAACAGCTGAAAACAAATTTAGAAACATGTGATTGTTTGTCTTTCATTCTTTGCCTTTGTGACCCAGTTTCAAATTTTTCGCATAGTTCAGTTTGGCTGAGATCCCGCTTTCAAATGTTTAAATTTTCTCTTGTACGTTTTCTCGTGTTGTGAGTTGCAAGATAACGTTAATGCTTATACCTCGTCCACTCCAATAAAAAAACAAAAAAACAACAACAGTCCAAAATATACCTTTTTTGGAAATGATATTGGCCTAGATTTCACGTGAAAAACCGACCACCACAGAACAAGACACAGAAGTTAATACATCAAGACTGGACAAGAAATATCTGAAGACAGATTTTTCGATGGTTGTATGGCCAATGAGATGAGAGTGACTCTTGCTGAACCAGATGTATGGGCATGTGGCTGGATCAGTAAGGGGCACAGAGCTCCACTCTGACTCAAACGCCAGTAAGGTGGAGGTAGAGTACTAGTATGGGCTGGTGTTATTAAAAATAAGCTAGTTAGACATTTTCAAGTTGAAGATGGACTCAAAATCAACTCCCAAACTTACTGCCAGCTTTTATAAAACACTTTCTTCAATCAGTGGTACAGGAAGTCTGCATCTTTTAAGAAACCGTGACATTTATAAAGGACAATGCTCCATCACATAAATCAAAGTACTCCACTGCGTGGATAGCCAGTAAAGGTCTTAAAGATGAAAGAATAATGACATGGCCCCCTTCCTCATCTAACCTAAATCCCATTGAGACATTGTGGGACTTCTTAAATAGGAGATTTGTACAACTCTCTGAACAGGGTCTGGGCAGCCATGGTTGCTGCTGCACAAAAGGTAACAAATCAAGAAACATAGACTAGATAAATGTAAGGCTTATCACTGTTATTAAAAAGAAGGGAGGCTATATTGGTCACTGATTTTTTTTTTTTTTTTTAATATCAGGAATGTTTATTTGTCATTTTTTGTTGTTGTTTATCATTCTCATTTAAACAGATTAAAATAAGCAAGTGAGATGAGAAAATGTAGTTTTTCAGTTGAACTGCAAAAAGTCATGTTATGTTCAAGTGGACTATTGGTCAGGGCAAGAGGAAATTCTCAGCACTTGTCCGACTAGACAAGTGAATTCAACATTTACTATACCTGCTCCCCTTCAACGTTAAAGCAAATGTCAGTGAACACATTTTGAGAAGATGATGCATAATTATCCTCTGTAACACAACAAAGCAAAAAGAAACTCCAACTGTGAGAACATTCGAGAGGAATGGCCCTTTAATCTCCGCGATGAGGACAACCGCGAGCTCACTGCTGAAGCTCCCGCGGCTCTCGCACGGAGACAGATTTCCGTGACCCTGGAAAGGTAAAGGCCGCTAAGAGGTTACACGTCGCGTCCCCCATTCCCAGCCAGGGAAAGAAGCCCAGCAAAAAAAGATTCATTCATTTTGATGAACGAGATTCAAAAAACCGATTCACTAAAATGATTCAAACTTCCCATCACCACACTCTGCCCGCCGCCACCAGCCTGTGCCCAAATGCCAGCAGGGCACTGCCCACAGACCTTCACTCTTTCCTTCCCTTTATTCCTTCCTCCCTCATTTTAACCCTTTTCCTACCCCATTTATCCTAAATAAATTACCCTTTTTTCCCGTAAGACCTCGCCTCGTGTCTGTGCTTTATGGGTCGAACCGTTACAATTTCATAAACGACAACATTCTTAAAAAATTAGGTATACAATGGCTACATATATTTCCCACATTACACCTATGCTAGCGTGAAACTACTTACAGTGAAACCTCGGATTGCGAGTAACGCGGTTTGCGAGTGTTACGCAAGACGAGCAAAGATTTTTAATAAATTTTGACTTGGAAAACAAATAAGTCTTGGTTTACAAGTACTGAGTATCATGTATCACGCATGCACTTCTTGTTTTGACGCCAAGCGTCACGTGATCACAACTGAGCCAATGGCTTTTCTCTCACTTGTGCTGCGGAATTGTAGGTAATCGTCTCGCCTGCTGGGTCTTAGTGCTCGTCTCTTACTGGTATAATCAACATCCGTGCATGCGTGTACTGAGTGACCACGTGTGTGTGTAAAACACGTTTTATTTGTGTCTGTATGTGTGTGTGTACAGTGCGCGTGTAAAGCAAAAGTCTCATTAAAGAGGTTAAAAATCCATTTTCTCTCTCTGCTCAAGGCTCAGCCTGCTCTTTGTGTCTGTGTGTGCGCGCATCATTGGACACCGTGCCCCACACACACACACACACACACACAGACACTCTTTCTCTCTGCTCTACACAGAAACACTGCTCTGTCGCGATTCTTTAGGTCAGGTAAAGTGCAGGTTAATTTGTTCTATTTTTACTTTACAGCAGTGATTCCGTTAGCGTGTCGCTCAATCGAGTGTCATTAGAGAGATTACTTGATTATTTTTCCGATAAAACAGAGTTTCCGTTGTGTGCACAGGTTAATTTGTTTTATTTTTACTTAATGTTTTGTGTTAATTATTTTCATGTATTTATTTTTTTGAGGTGTGGAACGAATAATTTGAGTTCCCATTAGTTCTTATGGGAATTCTTCGATTTGTTTTACGAGTGTTTTGGAATATGAGCCCGCTTCCGGAATGAATTATGCTCGTAATCCAAGGTTCCACTGTATTACTATGGTCTTTTTGGAAATACCCCGTCTTTTTGGAATACCACTTATCCTGTTGAGGGCTTTTGGCACAATGCGCGGGTACACACTGGACAAGGTGCCAATCCATCGCAGGGCACACACACAGAACAGGAAATTTTAATGTATAATTTAAAATGTATTGGCATGTGGGAGGAAACCTACCAAGCATGGGGAGAGCATGCAAGCTCTGTGTACAAAGACCAGAGATAGGAATCGAATTCTCAACTCTAGAGGTGCAAGGTTGCAGTACTAACCACCACAAGACTGTGCTGCCTTTGGAATGGCAATGCATGGTATTTCTTATGCTGGCCTTTCCATTGTGGGGTCAAAAACAAAAAAGGCAAAATTCAGAGTTCTCTGATCAAAAAAGTTCTTCAAACAAGGCAAGTCACTGCCTGTGTCATCCCACTACAGACTAAAGAGCTTTTTATGTAATTCTTTCCTTTTTCACTATTTTGCATACTCCTATTCATTAGAGATTCAAAATGTGAGTGCTTACACTTGCAACAATTTGCATTTACAAAAATTTACCAAAATAGTGAGAGTCAAAAAGCAAGGATTCATAACAAATGTGTGAAATGAAACATTGAACAGCTTTAGGACTGAAATTGCCATGACTAGTTTTGTACCATGAGTGAACATTTGGCAACCTCAACAAAATGAACTTTATGGTTACTGATACGCATTTCCTGTTAAAAATGTGTGCATTCGCACATCTCGAGAGCAGACAAGGATCTATTTATAGTAATGCATCTGGTATCACACAAATAAGAATGGGTTGCCTTTTGAGTTTGGTTCTTCACAGGTTTTCTGCCTCAAGTTGTTTCTGGCATGCTCACTAGGGACACTGATAAAGTTATAAATGTATAATTTTTCTATTTATATCAGGGATTTCTATTTCTTTGTAACAATGTCCATTGTTATTAGCAATATGCAAATAAAATTTAATTGAACTGAAGAAACAAGCAAACCAGCGGGCTGAAGTTGAATCCCTGAGCCTGCCACAGAAGCCAGTCTTCATTCAGTGTGTAAAGAGCTTTCTCTGTGACTGCATCCACTGGCCCTTTAGAAATCTGCTGGTTTAGAGCTGATATCATCAGAAACAGTGGCTGACCAACAGACTCCTGTGAAAAGATCACACAAGAGCACACATATCAGTTTCTATCATTACTTGTCAATTAAATAGACAAGTTGAGCAAAAAAAAAACAGTCAATTAAAAACTGACTAACGAAGCAGAATTACAGCAGTGTGACAGAAAGTATAAACTGACTCTAAGAAAGCCATAGAGGCAGATGGACATCCAATTTGTAAGAAGTTTTTCAACAATAGACTCTGTTCGACGCAGCAGAAGTTTGGGCTGAGCATTGCTGGGCTGATCCATTAGACTCTGGAGTAACTCCTCCATTAGCAGGGTGAGGTATGGCAGGTCACTATGCAGACTTACAGTCAACAGCGATGCCACTGTACACCTAAGAAGAAAACAGACTAACGAGATCACAAAGAGTAACATCGCAACCAAACAGTGGCAGAACAAAATTTAAAGGTGCTTATTATCAACATGAAGCTCCAATGTTTATATTGGATTTTATGGTACATTATATATTCTGACCAGGGAGATACAAAAGAAAACATACAGTACATTCTTTTGACATCAATTCAGTTTGCTTAAATCTATTACAGTATTTATATCATATTACCTAAACCTAAAGAGAAAAGACACTTTTAATCCAAGTTCATTAGGACAACAACAGAATCAAGAAGATGGATCAAGCTCAACGGTCATTGCAAGAAAAGGGGGAATAATATGTCTACTTTTTTGCCACTTCAGTAAGTTTCCTTTTTGGGTCTCATGTGGCCTGAGCTGTCAAACTCACTTGTCCTTTATGCTGAAGGTCCCCTGCTCCTCCAGAGCATGGACAAAGCATGTGAGGAATGTTGGATCTCGAATCAATGCAAAGAAAGCTTGGCATCTCTCATCCATCTCTGCCTTCATGGCATCCTGATCAGAACACATGTCCAACCAACAAATGCAATTTTATTTACATTATAAAAGGTATTATATTTAGTACTTTATAAACAGGACTAGTTAAAAACTGCTACAAAACCCAAGTGTTGCCCATAAAAACAGATTAGGTAGATTGAGTAGAGTAGTATTGACCCTCTTATCTTGTTTAAACAGAGGCAGAAATCATTTTAAGTGAAAATTATCATCATAATTACAAGATATCATAATACAAAGGTACACAAACATTCATAACAAAAGACACACAGTGCTCTTAGAGAATTAAAACTGTTTCCTTCAGTTCTGAGTTATCTACAGTACATAAAATTCAACCATAACATATGAGATGACTCATACTGCAACATGACAGGTTTTTTTTTTTTTTTTTTACACAACTCTACTACAAAAATAGCATGTGGAAGTTTTCAGAGCTGTTCACCCTCAACACACATCATCGCATCAGAGGAAATCACCTCTGCAAGGTTTATATATAAACTACAGCAATACATTTTGATCATGTTTCATGTTTGAATGAAGTAAATAAACTTTATAGGCAACATTTTCTCACCTGGCCAATTTCTCTGATCATTTGATTTGCTAAAGGGCCTCCCTAAAAATAACAAAATAAAAGTAGCATATACCAATTAAATCCCATACACACAACCCACACACAATCTTTCAAGCAAAAAGACATATTAAAGTGACACATTAGAAAATCAGGCTGCACAAACCTCAGGAAATAATATTTTTAAAGCAAAATGTTTATAATCTAGGTAAGGAATTGCGCCAACATTTTCGACCAGATCTGAACTCTCTGTCTGCAAATCCACGAATCCTGTATAAAACAGAAAGTCAGCAATTTCAATTAAAAATTAATTTTTAAGGATTTTAACGGACTCCATTAAACTAAAACTTAAAATCTCACTAGTTGCTTAGCATGTCAAGAAACCTTCCAGTGCATTCTTCTAGTTATATCAAGCTTTTACAAAACAAAAAAGAAAAAGTCTTTTAAGGTTGTAGTAAAATAAAAAATATTTTACCACAAAATATTTGCTAAATATTTCAGAAAATAACTAGTACTGTTTTAAGAAGCTAAAAATCCATAACTACAGAGGTGGCCAAAAGTATTAAGACAATCTAAACCTACAGGAAAATTTTTGGACAATGGTGAAGAAGGCAGTAGGAATCAAGAACCTGTCTTCTATGCATGATCTTAAGGAAGCAATCAAGCAGGCAAGGACTGAGCAAGTTAATCAGAGTACTACAGATGTCTTTTTGACTCCATGCCCTGCCAGATCCCAGATTATCCAAGAATAAAGGACTTCATAATAAATACTGATTTTTGTATAGCAATTTCACTGAATGAAATAAAAAATTATTTTGTTATTATTAAAAAATTTTTTAGCATGTCATAAATTTTCATTTTTGTCACAGTACTTTTGGCCACCATGTGGAGAACCCTTTTTTCTATGAACATATATACAGCATATATATATATATATACAGTATAAAGGGTGTTATAAGTGCGATTTACCTTGTCTAATCTCATTTCTGATTTCATTCTCCAGCATTTCCAGACGCTCATTCATTTGTGTATTCATCTGCCGCTGGCTCTTACGATGGATAAATATTCCAGCTACTCAAAGAAAGATATATTAAGCATAATAGTGACCAAGTACTCACTCACTCACTAATCGTCTATATCTTTTAAGACTTGGTACACCCTGGATGGGGTGCTAATCCATCACAGGGCACGAACACACATACACACACACACTCAATTACACACTATGGGCAACTTGTGAATGCCAATTAGCCTAATCTGCATGTCTTTGGACTGTGGAAAGAAACCGGAGTACCCAGTTGAAATCCACCAAACATGAGGAAAACATGAAAACCCACACAAACACCCCAAGGAGGGAATCAAACCCAGAACCTGGAGTGTGCGAGGCGACAGTGCTAACCACTAAGCCTAAGTGCTGCCAAAAATAATTTAAAAAATTATTAAACATATAAATAGCAAGCTGGCCTTACTCACCAACAGCACCAAGAAGCAGCAGAATGATTAATGCAACAAGTGTATACAGATACTTTATACTGCTCTCTGTCATCGATACAATTTGGGTAACATTGGCAAGCTCAATCTACAGGGAAAATAAAAGACAAAGAAAGGAAAAGAAAGAAAAGAAAAGAAAATAGAACAGAGCAAAACAAAACATCACTACTGAGCAGTGTTTTTAAGGTTTCAAAATTAAAAGAAGGATTGCATAACAGTTCAAATAAAGGCATACCCTGAGTGAGTCCACCATGATTTCTCCATGCTTATCTCTTGAAATCTTACAGATCACAACACTGGGCTTAATGCTCTCTATTTTACACTTGAACTCCTTTTCTTCCTGTAAGGCCCACACCTTTATCTCTTCCTGGCTCAGATTTAATCTGTCTTCCTTTTTCTAAAAATGGAAAGTAGATGTAATAAAGAGTGAGGGAGCAACATAATTCCTTGGACATGATATTAATATTCCATCATAATGATCAAAACACAAAACAAATAATTTAGTGCATGCCCAGCCCAAACTATTGCAGTAGGTAACTACAGTAGGAACAGTGACAAGTAAATAAAAATAAACAACCAATTTTCATATTTTAGCTTTGTAACCATATGTCATAATAAAACGTATGTTTTTTAATAATTTAAATTACACAATTTAATTCAATTTAATATGAAGAAATTAGGGATGATTCAAGACTTTTGCATAGAACTGTATTATATTAAACATAAAAAGTGAGCGCTGGATGAGGATGTCTGCTAATGCTTTAAACATAAGAAAATAATTTAATTTAAACTTGGCAGTACAATTTGCATATCAAAAAGAAAGTCATACATTCATTAATTCTTCTTTCTTTTATTATTATTTTATTATTATGATTATGATTATTATTATTATTATTATTATATCAAGTCATAGTTTACATTAGTTTAAGGTTAAAACTTAATTAGATTTTTTTTCTCTACAAGTTTACACATACTTTGGTATGAGTAGGATACAAACATTTTATGAATTTATGAGATTATCATGAATTCTAATTTTTTCATTGATTTTCAAATTGTACAAATAATTTATGCATCTGTTTCTAGCAAGGTTGAAAAAAAGATGACCAGTTTTTGTGTTAGTGTTATAAGAACATCCGTGCATTTAAAATTAAAATCTGGAATCCCCTCCTACCTGTATGGTGACCTGCACTTCATTGTCCACATTAGAGCTAGTGAAGTTGGTGAATTCTGGGTCTGAATGGTAAGAGAGATTACCTGCACAGACCACTGTTGAGTTTACCACACTAAGAGATACACTGAATGGCCCAAAATCTCTTAACTCTTTCTGGTTAAGAGTGTGAAACCAAAAGACCTAGAAGGATGTAAAAGACAATAATGTAAATAGAAACTGCTATGTGTTTAGGTGCAGCTAGTTTAAAAAAAAAAATAGTTTGACTATTGACCAGGCCATATGTTCAGAACACCTGGTTAAAGTGCTTGGCTTTGCCACTTTGTTCTGTTTGTTGCTCTTTTTGTTTTTCTGTTAATGATGTTTTAGTTTTTTTTGTGTGTGACCACCAAACTCTGTTTTACACCATGGTCTCTATATTGGACTACAGTGGTTCAGGTCCATGGGTTGGTGTATGGGATTACCCAATGCCTCTGTTCAAGTCTGTGTTAAGGGAACCAGGTGTGGGCCTACACCTTCGTATCTCGTGCAAACAGCGGAGGAAGCAAGGCAGAAGGGCCGGTATTTAGATGAAGCTGAGAGAGCTCTGGACGTGACGAGATGTTTGTGAACGACGCTACCTGTTTCTGTTAAATTTCATCTTAGTGGATCCGGTTGTCACATAGAATGATTTTCTCTGCACTTTAGCAGGAAATTTCTGATTTTCCATTTTCCCTGCTGCTCAGTGTAAGATGATTACTACCATTTACATGCCTATGACTGTTAATGACTGGACCATGTCCCCTCATTAGATTGCATTGCTTAATGCCTGTTCCATAACAAACAAATATTTTTGTGATAAATGACCTAAATGACCTACTATCACTTTATTGAGTAAAAACTGGATTTTTTAAAAATTTGTGATAGAAACCTTGCAAAAGCAGTCCCAATTCTGTCCTCATGATTATTCATTAAAATGTACACCAAGATGTTCAGGCCGCAGTTCAGTCTTGCTTCTGTGTTTTAAAATGTTTTTCCACTCGAAGTGTGAACACTGAATTGTTCTCCATTTGACTCACAAATTATCAAGGCCAGCATATCTAATATTTTATTATTATTATTATTATTATTATTATTATTTTAGTTTATTCTCTGTAAAAAAACACTGTCTTTTTAAATAAATCTGGTGACTTTCTTTCATCAACCATTTAGCGGTGTAATTTTGACTTTTATATTTATATTGATGACACTTCAGATAGTTTTCAAGCTTCATTAATCTCACAGAATCTTTTAATCTTTTTCAAGATCTTCAATCCTGACACACACTAAGAGTAATACTCTAGAGTATTTTACTTTTGGTTTAAATGTGGATTCTGCTCACATTGAGGAGTGTTTCATTTCTGATCATAGCTCTGTGTTGTTTGATCTGCCATTTAAATAGGGTTTTCCATCATTAACCAGCAGGTTATTAGATCTTGCATAATAAACCATCTCTCTGCAGTGATTCATTGTGATGTGGACATGCAAGTAGAGAATTTGAGTTATCACTGTGTGTTTGTCTTGGACAATGTTGCTCCTTATCAATCTTATGAATTCTACCATGATCAATGACTAATAACTAATCTGTCAGAAAGTTTGACCTCCAGGTAAATTATTTACATGTGAAAGATCTTTTAATATAGTCTAATGAGATGATTAAGGCTGCAATGTCATAATGTTTTTTTATACTGTATTTCTATAAATAAGTTTCTTCTGTGGTACATTGTAACAATTTCTTGACCTTTTTTTCAGGTCTTGACATTCTCATTCTGCTCCATTCCTTATCCATCACTTCCAACATTTTTGAAGATTTGTCTGAAGTGGTCAGCAGACTGAAAAAATATTCTTGTTCTTTATCCTGTACCCTCATTCCTTTTTTAAAATGTGTTTGATTCTGATGGTCAGTACAGTATGTGGTCTTATAGTTAACTCCTGCATGATATATTTTCGTGTTGCTGCTCTTTTTAAACAGGCTGTTGTACAATCACTTTTGAAAAAGTGCAATCCTGACCCATTTTTGCTTCAACATTACAGACCAAACTTCCTCTGGTAGCAAAGATTTTAGAAAATGTAGTGTGAAAAAAATTGCTGATGTCTTAGTCAGACACAGTATCCTGAGGATGTTCAGTGCTAGTTCTGCTGGATCTCAGTGAGGCATTTGATACAGTAGACCAATGTACCTTGGTTGAGAGATTTAGTAAATGGGTTGGAAACACATTCTAGACTTTTCTGCTCTAGAGTGATTTTCCTCCTACAGATGTTTTTCAGTTGCTGTGAATATTTTCTCATCAGTATCTAAAATTTTGTCCTGAGGTGTTCTTCATTATTTAACATTGTATTAACTTCCTTCGGGCTGTTAATAAGCAACTGGTTCAGTCACTGGTTCATTCTTGCTTCTTCCATTTTAGGAATATTTTGGTCTGTGCTATCACCCACTGAATTTGAGATAGTTATCTATTTATTTGTTTCTTCTTGGTTTGACTGCTACAACTCGTTATCATCATATTTCACTGTGCCACTACTTATTTAACAAAAGTGAAGCCAAAAAGAAACCAACATGTGGGAAATACTACAGTAAGTGCCCCCCTTACTGCTTTCACGGGATTTAAGAGGATAAGTGGCAGCCAGATGCTGCTAATCATCAGCACTAGATTAACTGATCATCAGCATATGTGCAGACCTCTATAAAAGCAAATGTTTTGCCAGTTTGCTGGTCTGGGGCATTCAGGTGTGTATTAATGCAATGCCAAGAGATAAAGACATCTGACATGTTCGAGAAGCAATTGCTGCTGCACATGAATCTGGGAAGGGATATAAAACAACTTCCAAACAATTTGGAGTTCAACATTCAAAATTCCAGCAGTGGACGTCTCAGCAAATTCACCCCAAGGTCAAACCATGCAATGCTCAGAAAAATACAAAAAATAAAACACAGGAGTTACATCTCACACCCTACAGGCCGTACTGAGCATGTTAAATCCATTACACCACAATTTGAAGAAAAGTAAACAAATAGTTTGGGGAACCACCAATAGTATTGACCACGTGATTTTTTTTTTTGGCTTGATATTTGTTAAATAAATAATGACATAATCAGAAATTTTATATGTTGTTTGTCTAATGTTGTATTTGCCTAATACTAAGACCTGCAATGATCAGACAATTTTTATAGTTTTTATCCAAAAACACAGAGAATTAAAAGAGGTGCACTAATTTTTGAACATGACTGTATGTGATATATTAGTTTTGTATTCCTTTTTTAATCTTAATTCATTTTAAATTTTAGCTTTAATAATATCTTTTGGATTAGTTTTACTATTTAATAGTATGTTTATTGTCTTTTATTCATGATTGATTTTTGATAAGCGCTTTGTAACACTGGTCTTGAGAAGGTCTATATAAATAAAAATTACTTAATTTACTATTTCTGTATAGCTTCTTTGCAACAATGTCTATCGTTAAGGCACTATACGTATAAAATTAAATTGTAAAACTATATACATTGCCTCATGCTGTTTTCATTTCTCTTTTGAATTTAAAGATAAAGAAAATTTAGAAGGTACAAACTCCTTGGTACAACGCCAATTAGTAAAAATACTTTTAGGAAGTGTCACAGAACTCTGACAATAAACTATATAACTATTAATGTTTAAAAGTTAGTTAGTAATAAGAAAAAAAGTATTTGCAACCAAAGCTATGTGGTATAAGGCTCAATCGAAATAATCAAAATTAAATATGTTTCCATAGGTATAATTATTATTATTTAAAATGTTTTATATATTTATAAATTTAAATAAATCCTAAGAGTTCTGGCTCCCTGCATACTTCCATTAAGTTTTCTTGTTTCGTCTGTTTATGTTAGATATAAGGGCATTGATTTGCAGTATTCAAATCTTTTGTGTCTTTTATACCTTGCTGCTTGAGTTGAGAATGATCTTCTTGGAAGATGTGTGAATGTTGACTGCATCCACAAATTCTAAATTGCTTCCCAACACTTGAATCTTCCTCTCACCGCTGATTGATAGAGAAACAATATTTTTTTCAGTCATAGGAGAGTGACAGCAGAGATACTGTAAAATCTGCAGACAATCAGTGCAGTATAACAGAATAAAGTGGAGGCTAAAAAGGCTAAACTACATGAAGTAAGAATCACTGTTCACAGTTACATTTATACTGTAAACTAAAGTAGAATCGGTCAATGCTAACAGTAGTGCTTTCAGGAAATAACTAACTTCTTCAACTCCACGTAGGCCACACAATCACAGCACCAGAAGATTCTGCCCTGCCATGTGACCCTGTTTTTATTTTTATTTTATTTATTTATTTTTTCTTGTTTTTATTTTATTTTATTGTCTTGTTGGCTCATGAAGTCAATTTCCCTTTATTTCCTGTATTTCTGGTTTCATTTGTACATAAGAATGAATAAAAAATGAATATGCCTCCTTGAGCCTCCTTACTAATTATGAGAATCCCATCAAAAATACAATATTGTTTTCATACTTTTTGGTTTCTAGACATCAAAATTGAGGTGTAAATTTTTAAAAAAAATAAATCTAATAATAATAATAAAAAACTAATGATATATATACCGCTTATATATATATATATATACAGTGGAACCTCGGATTACGAGCATAATTCGTTCCGAAAGCGGGCTCGTATTCCAAAACACTCGTAAACCAAATTTAATTTTCCCATAAGAAATAATGGAAACTTAAATTATTC
>JAQMYG010000012.1:28449304-28463004 GCA_030014215.1 Clariallabes teugelsi
GAAAAACCGTTGGCTCAGTTGTGATCACGTGATGCTCGGCGTCAAAACAAGAAGTGCATGCGTGATACATGATACTCAGTACTCGTAAACCAAATCTTTGCTTGTCTTGCGGAACACTCGCAATCCGAGGTTTCACTGTATAAGTTTTGATATATACTCCTATTCACTTGTTTCACTGCATGATAATGTTGTCCTTAATGATTTAAAAGACCCATATAATAACAAACTGTTTTCCTTCACCATATACAGTATTATACATTTGTGAACTAAGCTGACCAGAAAATTATATAACCAACTACAACAATTACAGGACATTATATACAGTATGCAACATATAATTATGTGCAGCATTAGTTTTGCAGACACTTTTTTTTATCTCCTAATGAAATCTGCAGATCTCCTAATGTGCAGATTTATCTCCTAATTTTTTGCTTAAAAAAAAAAAATAATAAAATTTGCACAGGTCTGCAGGATATCTTTAGGATTAGATATGTTGGAGGTGCCTTTAGGGCACATTAAAGCACCAAAAATTTTAGCACACGAGATGTCGTCAAAACTAATCAGTCGTCAAGTTCTCTTACTAATGAAGGTCAGCTTACTAAATAATTAGCATTGTATTGTATTTTAGTGAAGACGACCATGGGTGAAAGTAAGTCAGTCCATCCGACATTGTAAACCACAAAACAAAATTAGTGTTGGTCCGCGGTACAGTAAGTCCCCTATATACAAACATTTGAGTTAAGAACTGTTCGCGAAGAACTGCTAAGAACTTTCGCGAACGTTTGCACATGTTCAATCATGGGAGTTAGATCACATGTCCGGCGTGCATTGTCATGTGGGTGTAGCCTGCAAACTTTGCAAGTGTAAAAGCAGCGGTGATGAAGGTGATCCTGCGATGAAGCTCATCCTGCTAAGAAGCGCCAAGCAATAACAATGAAGAAAAAAGTTTTAAAAAAAACTTGGGAGAATGGATCAAGGTATAAAAGATGGCAGACATTGCTTGTTCTTTTAACATGAATTCTTTAACCATCAGCACGATTCTAAAGAACACTGTAATGTAACATACTGTGTATAGCCAATTGGGTTAGTATCCTAGAAAATGTTTGTTGGACTTAGAAACAAATTGGAACGAGCGAACGAGCTCTCAGAATGGACCTTATTAACTAATGAGTTTTGAGTTTTTAAAAAATGGTTGAACAAACAATTCCAAAAGCACATTAAAACTGGCTGTGTATTAATAAATAATAAAAGTGGAAAAAGTTTACAATATGAGCCCTTTAAATTTCCATAGAAACACATGCATTTTGTAGAACCAAACACTTCAGAGAATTTTCAGGAGCCTACTGCCATGCCTCACAACCATCACAAGATGGGGTTATGTTTTATATTGTAAGTATAGGACTAGAGCTCAGTGCAACTCTACTCTCTACACGGCCACAACCTTCTTAGGAGACAACGCAAAGAAATTCACTACAAAGCACTATGTTTATCACCATACCTTGTCAGATGTCATTTTTACATGTTTGTCAAAGCAATCGTTCGTCAATTTAAACACACAAACACTATATCTCCTAAGAAAATTTAAATCAAAATCACAAGCTAGTGCAGCATGAAAAACATACTAAAGGTTTATTGTAAAAATAAAAAAAAAATTGTTAATATCTTTCTACCACCACTAAAGACAATCAAGATCCTTCTAAAATCTGGATAAGACGAAAAGGTGATTATTTCTTCCCATTAAGCCATCATTCTATGATCAGCAGAAACAATTATAATTATTAATGATATCTATCTCTAAGATCTAGGACATTATTAGAAAACATACTGTTCCCAGTTGAAAGTCCACAATGACAAGAACTGTAAAAAAACGTTTTACACGGACATGAGATAAATTCAGGGGAGACTGTAGTGGTTCCATGGGTGGCATCAGTGTGTGCAAATTGCAAGTCTGCAATGGCTCCTTTAGGAGGGGAGACCAGAGGAAGCGTGTCATTTGTGGAGACAAAGGACTGGCCATAAGCAACCGAGGGAGTTGGGTGCATTTCTCTATCTGTGGTAATAGGATGAACAATAGGGACATTATTGCTGTTGCTTGAGGGCTTTGCTGATCCATATTCAAACCAAAAAAGCTTCTCTGTTGTTGAGAACTGAGCATGTATATTATCCTGAAGGTCCTCATTTACAAAGCTAGTATCCACTGAATGAATGTCTAGACCAAGACTATGTACACTTGCTTCTAACATTGAAGGCCATGAGAGTCTACTGGGAAAGTTGGAAGTGTGATGAAATCCACTGGTTACTTGAGAAACACCTGAGATATGATCAAATTCTGTGTATGGTAAATGTAGTGCACTGACAGTCAAGATTGGGGAGACCAGTGAGCTGTTGTTGATTGGCTTAGCTTGTAATACAGGGAGTGTATTGGCTGTACCTGAGATCATACTGCTATAGAAATGAATGGGGTTGATTGTTCTATCATGCCAGCAAGTTCTTGTTGAATGAATTGAACGGAAACCAGTGTCAGCGCTGGCAGTCATGCGTTTGGTTGTATGAATATGTACGTGTAGTTGGCTTGTGCTAATGGAGTTGTCATTGTTGGTCCTTGAATACATGTAGTTGTTAAGGAAAGGGTGTGTTTCATTAATGGTGGTGGAGTCATCAAAATCCTTGGATTCAAATGGGAATACAGATTCTTCTGAAAATATGTTTGAAATCTGCATCATAACTGAATAACCTTTAGAATCACCAATTTGACTTGAAGACCCCTTTATATTCTGAGACACAGATGAGATAATGTTAGATGGGGTTGCCTCGATTCCTGCATAGTTCACTGTTTCCATGACACCATCCCTGTCTATTGCCTTCAAGGTATCCGGTAAAATACATGAAGATATAAAACCAGTGTCAAAATTGTTGTTAGAGGTTAAGCTAAGCATGGGCAATCCATCATCCCTATGTGTTCTCATTTTAAAGTTTGAATTAATAGAAGAGCTGCCCTGTTTGTCTGTCAGGATGGGTGTTGTAGCACATGAAATATGAAAGGCATATGACTGGTCAGCTATTGAAGGATTATGGTCTTTTTGTCTGTTTAATGTCCTGTGAAGAGGCTCGAAAGGTCTATTTACATGTGATGACTCCAGCCCGTTGAGTGGGTCTAATTCAGACTGGCTGGCCAACAGTGATGCAGTCAATGTACCCTCAGTGACCAGGTAAGAAGCAATAAGGCTAGGGATACTCAAAGAATTTAAGTTGTTATTATGTGGGTTTTGGGGTGAGGGGAATAGATTATCTGATTGGGGCAAAGCCAGGTCACCACTGTCTTTTGCACCAGAGGGAATAAAGCTTTGAGAAGTGCCAAATGTTGGAGATGATGAAATAGCAATAAGTGACAATGGACTAGGCCTAATAATATATTTATGTGGAACCTCCATGGCAAGCATTTGGCTGATATATAAAGTAGGGTGTACCTCTGCATCATGAGGAGAGCTACTCTGGGAAAGGTACTGACTTTCTGACAAGGTCCCTGTTTGATAGGGGATATAATCAGAGAAATACTTCTGGGGATCAGCTATGCTGGTAGTGGTTTCTGTAAATTTATACTGTGTATCTGACATCACTATCCTACCAGAAGTTTCCTTCTGTTCATGTGCAATGACTGTGGGTTGTATCAGATGAGACATCTTGGAACACCTGCTTACATCTGTAAAGAGGCACTGAGTACCTGTGACCTCTGGGAGATCCCAACGGACAGTGCTTATTAAGCCAAAGTAGGTTGGAGATATTTCTGGTCCTGAAAGGGAGGGAGGTACTGTTGTTTGTATAGTATGTCTGCTTTGTCCCGATTGGTTCAGTTGCACATCTGACCATCCTGGAGCTTTGATAAGCATCACACCGTGCTGTGTTTCATCCTGCTCAAAGGGAGCATTGTCTGTCGTAGTAGGGACACTTGCCATTTCTAAAAGCGACATGGTCAGGCTGGTAGTGGTCAGGCTCTCATCTAGAGAGTAAGTAGGGTCAAAATCAAATAAACTGAAAATATTCTCATCTAAAACAATATCATAGAGAAATGACTCTGAGCCAAATCCAGATTCGAAATCAAGTTCTTCAGAGCTGTTCTCTTTGCTCTCACTCAAATCCCACTGTGGAGTCAATGGCTTACTCTTGCGATTACTGACTGATACCACCCTTTCAGTCTGATTATGTGGCCACAGTACGTGGGAATATGTTGGCCTTCTTGTTGTAGAGTTTGTTTTCTTGGAATCAGTAATTGCTCTGGGAATTCTTGGCTCAGGGGACAGGTTCATCATACTTTTGGTCAGTAAGGGAGGCACTTTAGTCAAATGTATAGTAGAGTATTTTGGAGCCTGTGTTACTTTGTTCTCCGGTTTCTTTCTTACAGGCCAAATGAGAGGTGTAGAGATAAAGCCAAGAGAGGTTTTGGAACTCCGACCAGCAGGAACAACTGGAGGTTGAGAAGAGGGAGGAGCAGAGGATACAGCTGCTGAGTGTGGAGGTAGTCGCAGCAATGACCAAAGAAATTCAGCTGTCCCTTTCTCTGTGCCAGCCAATGGACAGGTCATTGGGAATGGAAAAAGCAGGCTGTTATTATGACCATATACAACACAAAACATGAACAAGTTAGTATGATTTTTGATTTCTAGTAAGATTTGTAGATACATACATAAATGTACAGTATCAAGGGTGCCAGGATTCGTACTTTCTTGAAGAATAAAATTATGAATTAAAGCAGAAATAAGAAAAGGCACGTTCATCAAAAGGGTTATTTATGAAAGGGCAATAAGGAGAATAAGAAATATTTTGAAGAACTAATGACAATTGTAATATACTGTAGAGAGTATAGAAACTAATGATAGGAACAATCAGTCTTAAAAGATTAAATTATGATGTATTAAATGTGATGAATCTAGAACTCATAAGTAAATCTATCTTCAATAAGTATTTGACCGACTGATGGTTTAATATTTAGTAATTAATAACAAAGACATGATTAATAAAAAGAGAAAAGATAAATATAAAAACAATAAAGAACATAGCGAGTATTAAACAATGTTAACGTTAGAATAGTGACAATTTTTGTATAATTTTATAGTTCCCTACTTCAACGTACATTTTAAATGAATCAATATTATTATATAAACTTACAAGTATGTTAGAATGACCATACACAGTTTTGATTTTCATTATTTTGTTTTATGTCACGTGCCTTAATTATACCTGGTCAATTTTAAACTTTTTATGGTAGGTAGGTAGGTAGGTAGGTAGGTAGGTTGGTTGGTAGGTAGACTTGTAAAGTAGCTGAGTGATTGTTTTTGATTTAACGCCCATATTGGACAGAGGTGGTGACACAATAGCTGCATTTGTCTGCGGTACTTCCAAAGATTAAACAACAAAATTTAAAATACTGAAGTTATAGTAGGGGGTAAATATCTTCATGCCTTGTACAGTATATAGTATTCTATGATGCTTCTATGCTTTTGGTTGACAATATTTGCTTGTCAAATTTTCCAACATTGTGGACGTTGGGACAACATTGGTAAGCAATTATTTTAAAAGTATGATGAAATTACAAAATTGACTACATGATAATGGGATAATGTTGAACAAATGCCTGTAACACAATGTTACTTCAAAAATTCAAAACATGAATACTAAACCGATGACCTGAGCATGACTCAAATTCTCGTCACTCTGGAGAGAGCACAGTGTTTACCACTGGACCACTTGTTGGCATGCTGTTAAAAGTAAGAAATACAGTACAGAGAGGTAATATTATAACACTAAGAGATTTACGACATGAGATGCATGCTCTGCGTGGAAAGCTGTTGTGACTATCACAATCTCGGATCAGAATTCTAAACCCAGTTAGACACTTATATTATATGGATGTTCTCGGATATTGTATTTGCAGTGTTGTGTTTGGGTTGTTCATTCAGCATTATCATTTAATCAAAGTCAATCTGAAATCTGACTTTCAAAACATCATAGTTACACAACATAGTTACAGCCATATTACAGTTCTCATCCAATGTTATGGTTTGTGCTGGGTTAGAACTATTTAATTAATTTAGAGGATGGATTCCTTTTAAAAAAATCTGATGAAATCTGGTTTGTTTTCCAGCATCTAGTGTATATAACCCATTAAAAAAAATCAAAAATCATTATTTATTCATTTTACTAAGTAAGTGCAGACAGCAGCAGCTCAATCATCCAAATGTAGACAGAATATATAGAAGTTCATAATCTAACATAAAATTGTCACTGGCCAAAAAAAAGCTTAGAGAAAAGTCATTGAGTTTGCTTATATTTTACTGTATAACATCTGGTAATTAAACATATTTGTGTAACAATGACACTTGTCACTAATGTTGAATGTTAAAAGAAACTACGGTAAAACTGGACCTCAGCTTATTATATAAAGCTTTGCACACATGCCACTCTGAAGTGCATATCAATCAAGACTTTCATGAGGAAGTAGATGTGGCTTACCATTTCTTGTGTGGTTGGATAATGGGTTAGTAACAGCCACTGTGGATAAAGGATGCGTTGAGTGAATGCAGACAAGGACATTACATAACAAAACGCTAGGGGTGATGAGAGTAATGGAGTACAGGTTATTGTCATATAAACCTAGATAAATCATGTCTGATCTTTTTCCAGCATTAATGTGAAATAGCAACCAAGAACAACAACAAAAAAAAAACAATAAAAATTTTTTTTTCTACTTCTTTTCTATATACAGTATGTAATACTGTCCGCACGACCTCTGTTAAAAATATCTTTGTACATGAAACGGAAAAATGCCCTGTTAAGTGCCCTGGTAAAGTCCTAATCAACAGAAGACCAATCAGAAGCCCAGACAAAATGTTGCTACCAGTTCTGCCATGTAGAAGTCCGGCCGGGTCTCATCCAAAAAACAAAACCGCCTTCGCCGTCTGCGAGGTCTGTGTCTTCTGAATTTTGGATGTAGCAGCAGTGAGCTTCGTAGAACAATCAGGCACCTCTGTTTGTTAACGTAATGTGTGAGTAACTATGTGTGTATATACTAGGGATGCAACTAACGATTATTTTAATAATCGATTAATCTGTCGATTATTTTTCCGATTAATCAGATTATTAAAAACCCAAAAGAAAAGCATTCATTTCCAACCATTTATTCAAAAACAGAACTAAAATCTTTAGAAAGTGCACAAACATGTTGCTCATTGAGCTGTTATAATAATAACAAAATAAAATAAAAATGGACTAACACAAAAAACATAAACATGTATGCTTTACATCTACCAAATATATACAGTGGAACCTTGGAGAATAATTCGTTCTTAAAATGAATTCCAAAACACCAAAACGTTCATATTCCAAAACACTCGTAAACCAAATTAAATTTTTAAAAACACACTAAAGGAATCACTGCTGTAAAGTAAAAATAAAACAAATTAACCTGCACTTTACCTTTGAAAAGAATCGCGACAGAGCAGTGTTTCTGTGTAGAGCAGAGAGTGTGTGTGTGTCTGTGAAGGTGAAAGTAGGAGGGTTCTGTGTGTGTGTGTGGCACGGTGTCCACTGACGCGCGCACACAGACACTCACACAGCAGGCAAAGAGCAGGCTGAGCATTGAGCAGAGAGAGAAAATGGATTTTTAACGTCTCTAATGAGGCTTGCTTTTGCTTTACACGCGCGCTGTACACACACGCATACAGACACAAAATAAAATATGTTTCACACACACAAGTGGTCACAGTGTTATACAGTAGTAAACAGTACACGCGTGCACGGATGTTGATTATACCAGTAAGAGACGCGCACTAGGACCCAGCAGGGCAGACATTTACCCGATTACGGATTTCTCTGCCTCCGCCCTGTCTATGAAGCGCTGAACTCTGCTAGCATCAGTGCGCGAGACCGAGTGTGTTCACTCCGCTCCGCGCTCAACTAAAGTTTTTTTTTAAAAATAATTAAATGTCTCCACGTCGCGCGACACAACGAATCGATTATGAAATTCGTTGCCAACGCTTTTAATCGATTCGTTGTTGCAGCCCTAGTATATATGCGCATGTAAAAATATGTATACATCCGCAGTGCTCCCAAAGTGATCACAAAACTCTGGATTTGTGGTAGTTCTCAAAATATCAAAGTCCACAAAAAAAGGGTAGAGCTTTATTCACATTTAGCTCCTAAGCTTTGTAACAGCCTTCCTGATAATGTTCGGTGCTCAGACACAGTCTCAGCCAGTTTAAAAGGAGACTTAAGACATCTCTTTAACCTGGCATACACATAATTCATCCCATAACCTCATACTCCAGTACATTTCAACGCACACACTCATTGAATGCTGCTAATATAATGAATGGCAATTACGCTAATTCTTTTCCACCTGTTCTTTTTTTTCTACCCATCCCGAGTCATCTGGAGATGCCAGCTCCAGTAGACAGAGGCCAACCCTGCGAGGATCCTGAGGTATCCAGAGAAGGACCAGTTCCAGCTGGATTCTGCTTCATGATGGTTTGGAGCTTGCTGCTCCTGAGCTCCCAGTGATCAAGATCCCCTCTGCACCTGTCTGACTCATCCTGGTGTCAAACTGAACTGGACTTCATGTTAACTTAAATGTCTTCTGTTATATTGAACTTCTAGCTGCCTAAAACAGTATGTCAGCATAAAATTCCTGCTATCACCCTTGGCTTGCTCATCAGGGACAATATGATCATTATGATCTATGCACATTTTTACTTGCTTTTACTTTTACTTACACATTGAAGCTGCTTTGAGACAATGACCATTGTTACAAGCGCTATATAAATAAAATAAAATTGAATTGAATAAAAAGTTCAGTAAGCAACGTTAACACAGTCACTAGTTTACTGTACGCAAGTCCAGCACATCCTCATAAACAAAGCTGACATCAAATTAAGGAGAATGGCACACAGACAATGACATCATCGGCACACAAGGTGATGTTACAACAAGCCAAAATTTCAGTTTCCCCTGTCCACACAACACCACTGAAAACAGAGTTTTGTAAAATCTTTATTTTGGAAGGAGTTTTCCAAAAGCTCTGTTTTCAACGACCGAATATGAGTTTTTAATAATACCCAGCCCAGGTACATGTGGACATGGCCAGAGTCTAGACCAATTTGAAAATACCAGTATCATTAGGCCATGTTCACACGTGGCTGGGTATTTTTAAAAACTTAGATTTGTATCTGCAGTTTTGGCCTTTTATCCACTAGTGACTGTGTTAATGTTGCTTACTGGACTTTTTACATGTGTGTACATGCAAGCACAGTTACTTGCACATTATGGTATGTACAGTACCTGAATGAGGTGCCTGAATGTACTACGAAGATAACTGTTGCTACATACAGAACTCCGAAGACACAGACCCTGCAGACAGAGCCGATCGGACTTCTACATGGCGGAACCGGTAGCGACATTTTGTCTGGGCTTTTGATTGGTCTCGTGTTGATTAGGGATTCTCCTGACAGCACTTAACAGGGCATTTTGCGTTTTCATGTGGACAAAAATATTTGTAAAACATAGGTTGTGTGAACAGAGTTATTTAAAAATAACGAAATAGAAAAATCTCAGTTTTTTAAAATACCCGGCTACACATGGACATGACCTTATATTGCCTACCTTTGGACTGTGGGAGGAAACCAGAGTACATGGAGGAAACCCAGAAATTACAGGTAGAATATGCAAACTTCACACACACACAGGACCGGAGGCGAGATTTGAACCCCTAACCATGCCGCCAAAGTCGAGCACTGTTCATAATTCTAAAAGATACAGTATAGTATGTTTTGCCCAAAAACAAGACCACCATGGCTTTGTTTCAGCTGGGACCAGGGCTTTAGTCAAGATAAAAGAAAGCATGAATCACTCCACATGCCAGTCTATCAGACAGAATGCAGGTCTCCGTTACACAGATGAGAATGGAAAACCCAAAGCACAAATCCAAGTCAAGAAAGCAACAGCTTCATAAAAAGAACAACAAAGTCTGTGGAATGACTGTCAGGAGATCAGCGTGCCATAGATCTGATCACCTTTGCAAAGAAGACTGGAATAAAATTACTAAAGCATGATGTGCTGTGATGGTAGCCGTCTATCCTGAAATAATGAATGATGAAGTGAAAAGTGATATAAGTGTTAGTTTTGGGCTGTGCAAACTTATGCATATAGGTATTTGAAAAAAAAATGGATAATTTTATTCCATCCATCATACACTATTAGCCAATTGAAAGTTGTTGGTTGCAACTTCACAGTAAAGATCTCACATGACATATCTTGGTTCTTCACAGAAGTGTGTAAACGCTTATGTTATGCAGCTCCAATGCATGCGTATGTTCTTTATCCCAGCAGTATTGTCTTTGAGAGTTACATAGTCTACAGAGTTCCTTCAAACTGAACTGATGGTAACTTCTATATCACAGTGTATGTTTAGTAGGTCACCATTTAAAGGCAGACTGGTTGTAGTGGTATTAAGTTGTTTTCGTCATAAAGATAGGACAAACAAACCTTACACAATAAATATTTTAAGTGGTGTGTGATTAGCCACTTATCATACCAACTACACATGTTTTCATGCTCAACTCAATTTATATTTTCAGATTACAAAAGCAAATTTTGTTTAACTGGCAGAGGTATAATAAAATTTCTGATACCAACCCGAAGCTTCAGTAAATCTGACACTACTAAGCCTTACCAGTAGGAGTGCTGATGGTGGTTGGTGAACTAGTTGGAGCAGATGTAGTAGCTTTAACTATTAGTGGTACAGAAGCATTAAGTGGTTAGAACACTTAGCATGTGTGAGAGTGTGTTTAGTAGAAAAATGCAGGATTTTACACTTAAAAATACTCATGCTTACCAGTGCTTGAAGTTAAAGAAATGCTAGGAGTGGTGGTGGAGGAAAGGGTTAGAGAAAGATCTGATAAAGAGAATGGACAATGAATGAGGCCATGCATACATATCAGTACAATCTTGCACATGCATCTACACTGGAGCTCCTTTAATGGTTAACTTTGAAACATGATGTTAAACAATAAGACCTACTGTATGCTGTATGTTAGCTATCTAGACCCTTACACATACACAATAAAACTATGCGAGTACATTACCTAAAAACCAAGCCATAAGAAATAAAGAAATTTACTGCACTGCACCCATACGTATTTAACAACAATGGCTATCTTTATTTTCTCATTATTTGTTACTTCTCCACAAAACCAATTTGATAAAAGGTGCCCATTGTAGCCTACATTCCAACAAGTCATACATTATTTATAAGATTCATAATGAAGAATAGTCTTCTACCATAAAACTTAGCATTGTACTCTACAAGCAGTGGACATTAGCATTAAAGTAGTTTATGCTAATGTGCTGAGATTAACTAAATAAATGTTGTCGTTGAGTTTTTGAGTACAGAACCTGTTCAAGTGTTTAAGGATAATAGTGCAAAAAAAGACCAGTATTCCTGAGATGAGCTGGTAAATTTGAGGAGTTATGTAGGAATTATGAAAATAGTACATGCAGACAGACGAACAAATAGTACAAAGAACATATATATATATAGACAGATATATCTGAGCACATAAACATGACAATATTCCACAACACCTATCTTGTAACATTTAACAGGCATGGAACATTACCATATAACGAACAAAAACCTGATACATAGTCATTATATGCATTATATAGACTCATTATAACACTGGTGAACAGAAAAAAATCATATTGTTTAGCATAATGAAAATGTCACTGTGCTAAACTGTGACATTTGCCACACCTGTATATATTGTCTATTCTTTAGACTGATTATTGTGAATGTGCATTAAGTGAACATTCACATAGTAAAAAACTTTTAACAAAAAATGCAATGTATTATTATTATTATTATTATTATTATTAATAATATTATTATTAGTTTTACCCCCAGAGCCTTCACTTCCCTGTTCTTGCACACAAACACACACACTCTCTCTCAGGTAAGCTTCATGCTTCATGAATTAACGTACAGACAATTGCTTACCATTGGGTCTTGCATTAGTAGGAACGGTGTTAGTGTTGACAGTGGATAAGGTAGTAATTAGAGATGCTGGTGGCAGGAACAGAGAGAGATTCCATTTAACAGAAGAAAATGTACCCTCTAGGGAAACTGAGCAACTAAACAGTCTCCAAAACATTCAGTCTTACAAGTAGGAGGCAAACTGGGAGCAACTTAAATATGCAATTGTGAAACACTATACTGCGGAAATGAGAACAAAACACAAATACCAGTCGATAAACAGATAGTTATGGATGGATTAGACCAGACTGTAATATTTTATGACCTGTACTGTGAACAGGAGACCAGTTTAATAATGAGAGTTTACTGGCTTAATCTAAAATGCAACACTTCTGCAGGAGGAATGCTGAGATTTAATTTAATCAGTCAAATTGTGTTTTAATTATAAATGGGGATTAGTAATTGACAAAGAAAAAAAAGACAATTATTATCACAGCCTCATGAATAAATAATTCCAATCAAGTAGAAGTGTGCTAGACTTTGTTGGTAGACATAAATGAAGAAAAAAAGACAATTTTTGCTTATTAATTTGTAAATTATATATACGTAGTTAGAAAGTTAAAAGTATAGAAAGTTAAAAGTCATCATTAATGTTATCAGTGATATTATTATTTCAGGTTGAAGCCCACGTAAATGTTTGTCTGCCTTTTTGCTTTTTGAAATTTAAGAAATTTCATAAGGTTGAGTATGCCTTGTAGCAGGTCTTGTTTACGCTTCTTTTCTAAGTTGTACTTCTTTTGTCATCAGCAAAATACACTCCCTATTTGGTAATCAGAGAGTGGATCACAGATGAGAAATATAAAAAGTTTATTGGATAAAGATTAAGTTTTGTCTTAAAATTAATCCAGCGACATAAAATTCACTTATAGCTGTTATTTCATCGGTGAAAATATTAGGTTTATCTTTTCTAAATAATATCTATTGGTGCAGGGCTTTGTTTACATTGAACAAGTAGTTTATTAGTAACTTATTTTAAAGTAGACTATTAAATCCACCACATAACTGTTCATTGCCTTTACTAATTTTAATTTCAGTTATCGTGTAGGTGTAATTTCAGGCAGATTTCTAAGTACTGCAAAAGTTAAATTCTGTCCAGCCAGATTTGCGTGCTAAAATTATAGCAGCGCTTCACATTACTGTTTCTTATTAGCACCCCGGGTAACATGAGACAAACTGGTTTTAAACTTCCCATAGAAAGAATAAACATACACTGATCTGTGTATTTATCTTTGAAAGTTAATTTTTCATAGTCTACTTTTCTTTTTTGGAGTAAGCCATGCTGTGTAGTGCCTAGGGCTGCAACGACGAATCGATTAAATCGATTAAAATCGATTACTAAAAGCGTTGGCAACGAATTTCGTAATCGATTCATTGTGTCGCGAGACGCGGAGACATTTAATTATAAAAAAAAAAAAAACTTTAGTTGAGCGCGGAGCGGAGTGAACACACTCGGTCTCGCGCACTGATGCTAGCAGAGTTCGGCGCCTCATAGACAGGGCGAAGAAATTATATTTTTAAAAACGAGCGGAGGTAAGATACATGGCGGAGGCAGAGAAATCCGTAATCGGGTAAATGTCTGCCCTGCTGGGTCCTAGTGCGCGTCTCTTACTGGTATAAT
>JAQMYG010000012.1:28469292-28479977 GCA_030014215.1 Clariallabes teugelsi
TATAAAATATATAAAAAATATCAAAGTATTCACACTTTGCACTGCTGGATTCCAACCAGGTTGTAAGTACTTCTTCAAAATGGCAAAAGAAGAGACAAGAGCAAGAGACAAAAAATAGAGAGTAGGCAATTTATTGAAAACTGCATTTAAACTCAAACAGGCTTGTCAGCAGCTGATCAAAAGGTTAAGACCACAGTCTTTAAAAGTTAAAATATGGTTAAAAACTTTTAAAAGTTAAAAGTTAAATCTGCAAAAATATGGCTTTAATGTCATTGTGCTTCAGACAGTCACTCTGTCATGATCTACTGATGGCACTATACAACACTATACCATCATAAAGAGAAATTAAAATGACGCTACCGACGCATACGAACTATTATGGAGGTGTTTTTTTGTGATCTGAGTATATTATGACTAAAATAAAAAATATTTTACTGTACTGCAGTACTGTACTGTAATGGACACCCTATTTGTTTTATGTACTGTAGGCTCATAAACAGATGTTAGCCAGTTCCAATGGTGCATTCAAATCTTTGGCAAGTACTCAAAAATTGGAACAAAAAATGTTTGGCTGCCATCTCCTGACATTAATACCTCGTTAATGCTTTGGTATCGATAGTGCTGTTTTTTTTATTGATTTTATGCCCATTTATCCTAATCCTAATAAAATTATGGAGTTTTTAATCACCTCCTTACCTGATGGCAGCATTTGGCAGCCAAAAATCCTCTATTAAGTGTAGATAGAAGTTATGACAAAACTCACAAAGTGATATTTTAAGGAAAACAGTCACGATTAAACACAATTGGACAGTACAGTAAAAATGTTTTCATGTAAAATGTCGGTGGTTTGATCATTCCTGTTAATTTCATAATATGGTCTGATGCCAAATTTACCATATAGTTCTTATTCCTAAAATATTTGTGGCATTGCAGAAAAAAAGATGTACCATAAATGGTTCTAACCTGTTGGAGAGCCCCCCCTGCCTCAACACAAGACTCTTCAGGCTTTTTTTATTATTAAAATAATAATCATCATGTTTTTGTTTTTTTGCTGTTTGTGTCCAGTATTGAATAATAATTTGATCTAAATGGCTGGAATGTGGCTGTGAATTTATGACTGAAATAAAGCTGCTAACATAGTGTGCATTTTCACTTTGTAAAAGGCGAAATAAACACCTTGATTTCAGTCATAAAGAGTGACAGCTTTTTCAAAGCAGACGAAATGTAAAATCAACAACAGTACCCCAGAAAAACTTTAATAGCTGTGGTAGGGAGGCCACGTGTTTGGCCTCTTTAGTTTCACTAAACTGAAATATATACTCGCTAAATAAATGCTGCTTTTTGCAAAGAGAAATATGCGTGATGTGAGCAGCTTTATTTCAGCCATAATATACTCAGATAAAAAAAAATAAACAACAACAAATACATAACATGAACATAACAGAATGAGGTAATTATTATATTGTTAACACCTCCGTAATAGTTTGTAAGAGTCAGTAGAGATGTTTTAATTCTCTTTATGATAGTTTAGTGTTGTTACCGGATTCATAATCATTTAGTTAGGGCTCAGTAGAACATCATAAAATTCCTTAATGGACGGTTTTTGAAACGTAATTATGTCCATAACACGTCCTTATTGGTCGTACTGTTCATGTCAAAATGAGCTGTAGAGCCGTTTCCATTGTTAACGGCTCGATGGGGGGTCGCTACACTACGAATGACTTCAGAGCCGATTTTAAATCAGAAGAGGTTGGTAGCTAATTTGGCTCAGTGAGGGGCCTTAGTTTCATCAGTGCACAAAACATTTTGCTAATAAGGCTGTGAAGTGTCAATTTGCTCTTTTGCAAACTTCAGGTGTGCAGAAATGTTCTTTTTAGTATGCAGCAGCTCCCTTTGTGGTGTTCTGCCATGGACACCCTACTTGTTCAATGTTTTATGTACTGTAGGCTCATAAACACAGATGTTAGCCAGTTCCAATGGTGCCTTCAAATCTTTTGCTGTTACTCGTGGTTGTTTCTTTACCTCACTGATGAGACTTCGTTGTGCTCTTTGGGTCCTTTTGACTGGGCGCCCACTTTTTGGTAGAGTAGCCACAGTCCCAAAGTGTCTTCATTTGTCAAACTGTAGACAGGTGAATTTCTAAAGTCTTTGATATCACTTTGTAACCATTTCCAGCTTTATGTAAATCAACAATTCTTGATCATAGATCCTCTGAAAGCTCTCTTTGGCGATGTGTGGCTCAGAAGTGTTGTCTTCTTATGCAGAGCAAACTCAAAAAGTGGGTTTTATTCAGTCAAAGTAATTCTAGTCCACACCTTCAAACTCATTTTCTTACCAAGACTCCTGGTATGCTAACACCCGACTTCAATTAGCTTTTTTTAGGTCATTAACTCAAGGATTCACATACTTTTTCCACTAGCACTATGATGTTTTTATTGTTGTTCTCAATAATGACATGAAAGATCAGATTTAAAAAAAAATTATTTTAGGCACATTATATTTGTTGTCAATAGTATTGCTGTCAAAGAGGTAGACTGTGTGCGTGTGTGTGTAGATCTGTCAGATCTACAGATCTGTCAGGGCCCTTCATATTAAATATTTGCCATCACTTCCAAAACCAAATGGAGACTGCTGTGTGTGTGATTGATGGTGTGTGTGTTTGTTTGAGAGAGATGAAGAAAAGCCAGGTGCTTCCTGAATGCTTGCTCTGAAAAGCACAGATGTGATTATTGAATGATGTCTGAAATTAAATACTTATGAAAAGCACTGTGGACAAGTGGTTATGTGATGCAGGCAGATGCGGTGTTTATGTGGGCAGAGAGAGAGAGAGAGAGAGAGAGAGAGAGAGAGAGAAAGAGAGTAGTGTTGAGAGGTGTCTAAGATGAAAGCATTCTCATATGTGTAGTTAATGAAAAAGTGCTATTTTTATTCCAGGACATTTAGACATTTGATGGGGCTTTTTAGGGGGGAAAATCATTTAATTCCATTCCTTATGAAAGGACCTTTTCTGATCTGACTATTTCCCTGTAATCAGACATTCTCTCCCTGACCTTCATGTGGTGCCATGCCACGACTACTGTACCTCCCTCTCTCACATTCCAACTCTAACAATGCTCTGCAACAGGCCACAGAATTACAGCTACGGTGCATACAATTCATTCAGCACTGTATAAAAATAAGCAATAAACTATAATAAATAACAAAAATAAATAATAATTAAAAAATGACCATTATCATATACATTTATAAGGAGCGGCAGCACACCTAGTTTGGATATTTGTCACTAAATCAAGTTAAAAATACTGAGCTATTAATTTATTTTCACTAGCTCAAGCCCCGGTTACCACTTTACCCTTTTTGATAGATGGATGAGGAAAGTATCAGGAATAAAGCATAATAAAAAAAAATGAGCAATGACATAAGCAGAAACAAATCAGAACTGCAAACAGTCTTAACACATTTATAAAATTTTCCAAAGAAAAGATACACATCTTCGATGAAAGTGATTCAGCACCTACAGCAACCTTTACCTGCTCTCGCAGTGCATATCAGATACATTGTTACTTGGAGAACATTCCAGAACTTCCATCTCCACCACTGTCCACTGATATATGAAACCCTGTCAGATACAAAGAGAGATGGTTCAGATTAAAATACAGTACAGACACATTTCAGCATAAACATAATGTAGAAACATTTTGTCTCTTGTGTTTGTTTTTTTTTTTACTTTATAATAATAATCTGTCTGTCTGTCTATCTATTTATTCATCTATTGATCAATCTATCTATCTATCTGGATGTGGTTTAACTTAATAATAAGGGGATGATTAGAAGTGAGTCCAGCTAACGTTCTGAGCTGAGAGCAGAGAACGTTAGCTGAAAATCATTCAAGCATGGTAGGAAACTATTTCCTCTCTCTCTCTCTCTCTCTCTCCCACTCTTTCAAACACACACACACACACACACACACACACACACACACACACAGTTACTCAAAGCAGTACAATACCTTCATTCATTCTACCTCTCCTCCATAATATGTGTTTGGAATTACGTATTTTTGTGGCACGGAAACTTCTTTTTTCGACAGATTAAACTGCAACTGCAGCCTTGTTTCATAATTCTAACCCATTCCTCTATGCTAGCTGTAATGATCTACAGAAATAAAAAACATTAATACATACAACATGAAACTCACTAAGTTTAAGATTGTAAGATTTTCAATGTGATTAGTGAGTGTGCTTAAACAATACAACATTGAAAGTTTCTCCAATTCCAGGCCTTCTCTAATTCCTCTAATCTATCTAATCCAAGAATAACTACTCACTACCTTTGGTATGAGGGAGGTCAATAAAACCAATAATGAGTTTGAGAACTTAGACTAACCTTTATTAAACAAAATTAAAGCTCCTCGGGGAGAACTCTGCCCCAAAGAGATCAGATTATGCCACTTTAACTCCAGTCATTAGTGAACACACATACTGGGCACCAGTCCACACTGCCCTGCTTCTACAACCCAGGTGTTCATATAAAACATGGGGAGAAAGTTTTTAACTGAGGAACTTACATCATGAATCTATGTCTATGACAAAATAGAATGCAAGAGAAGTCATTCAAGTAAGACTCGAAAACAGAATTGCGAAGAGATGCATTACATGCAGAGGAGATGCTCATTTTCACAAAACACAGACTCATACTACATACAGTCGAGATTTTAAAACAGGGCTCTGCTCTACCCAGCTATCCAGACGAAGCAAGAATACACCTCATGCATGCACTTTTGAGGGGGTTGGAGTGTGCTGAGACCTGGGTTAACTTTTTACAGAAGGGAAAGAAAATTGTTAAAGCATGACTAATGTTAAAAAGAGAAATGAATAGAGTCTGTTTACTTTATGTGTTTATATATGATGATACATGTTAAATGACCAAAATGTCATTTTAACTCTTTTTTTCCTTTTATATCAAAAAGCCACGACACCTCTGAGACCCATTCTACCAACATAATTATTACAGTCTTGAATAAAGCACCCATCTCTCCACTTAATTTATTATTTTTCTAAAAACAAACAAACAAAAAAAAACAGGTTTTAACTGTTTGGTGCCTTAAAGATTCATGCGATGCTATACAGCGCATGCCCATTGTTCCAAGAAGCGCTCTTACTCTATTAAATGCAAATGTACATGGACGGGGGTCAGTTCTCAAGGCTCAGTGCAAAGCGAATAAAGAACTCTATTCATCAGCTGGTAAGAGCGGCTCGGAAAGCCTGAGCACTGACATTCACAGGTCTGAAATGTCGGAAAATATGTCCTACAAAAAACCAGCAGGGTTTTCCATGTGCGTTTCACAGGGCTTTTATTTGTTTGTTTTCTTTTCCTTTTATTCCAAACCAAATGCCAGGAGTTATGATCACTGAATGACGCAATACAAGAAATACACGATGCTGGACTTCTAGAGACGTCAGTAATACCGTATCAGGTTTAGGATTTAGGAATTAGGAATTGTGCACAAAGTCACAATGAGCAATGCCTTACAATTCACAATCAGCATTCTAAGTTCAGAGTCTAAGTTCTGACTTTATGCCTTTACTTTTTTCCAGTAAAATACATTTAGGCATTTGGCAGTTGTTCTTACCCAGAGCGACTTACAAAAAGTGCTTTAAAGTTTCCGTTATCAGATAGATCCTTACACTGGTTACAAGGTTACTAACTAAGTGCCATCAGTCAAACAGTTGGGAAGGGATTTATTATTATTATTATTGTTATTATTATTTTTGTATCTGCACATCTGAAAGTGTATGGGTTTGCAAAGATCATCACAGTTCACAACAATGTCGTCTTTGCCATGTTATATAGGTTATACAAGGTCTAATCACGTTATTAGACTAAAATACTATAATTAAAACGATGCAACCCAAGCTCCATCAGAAGCTTCTAACACATTATTACAGGTTTCTTCAAAGATAGATAGATAGATATAGTCGTTTACCAGGTCTCCAACTCACTGATTGAAGCACTTTTAAGTGTATTGTTCGAGTTTTAAAGACCTTTTGAAAAACAATATTTTCAAACTTTCTGTAGAAATCAGCAATAGGGATGCCTTTCAGTGTGTCAGCTACTCCAGCTTAGCGCCTGTGTGTGTGTGTGTGTGCTTATTATCAAACTGAGCACTAACTAGACAATCAGGGCAAATCTACTGATGAGGAGTTACCCTAGCAGTAAGATCTGGACTCACATTATCTCACTGAAGCACGTCTCATTCTTCCTGAGATTTCCAGACGAAGCTCTTTCAGCACTTCAGGACTGAAGTGTGTTCCCGCATCCGTGTGTTGTTTAAATCCATGCGCCACCTTTTTTTTTTTTTTTTAAAGAAACTAGAAATGGTAGGCTAAAGACTATCGTTGCCGTCGAAGTATGAATAGCGTGTGCCGAAGAATAAAACGAAGAAGATGATCGTGTAAGTTTACGCAGGACAGAGATTGTGGTCCGCTGGAGAAAGAAGTGTTCACAACTCCTCCCTTCACTCTGTCATCCCTCAAGCAGATCAACTTTACAGGGGGAGGTTTCATTAACACACAGAAGGAGAGAGAGAGAGAGAGAGACATAATTGAGGAACAGCTTGTTAGGCATTAAAAAAAAAAAGTTTATAATTATCTGTAATCAATACATACAGAAACTTTATCTACATATCTTTCTTTATATATAATAAATACATACAAATTATATTAGTAATGGTGGTCCCACTAAGTGCAAAGAAAATGGGATGGTATATTCCTTCAAAATGCTGTGGTAACTATGCTGGCAAGTGTGACCTCAATTTTGTCACCAGTGTGTCACCAGCAAAGCACTGCCACATTACCACACCTCCTTCTCCAGGCTTCACAGTGAAAGCCACACATTCGGGATCTGTATGTTCACCCTCTCTACATCTAACAAAGACATGGCAGTTAGAACCAAACATTTCAAATTTGTCATCAGACCAAAGGACAGTTTTCCAATGAGCTAATGTACATTCTTTGTTTTTCTTGGCCCAAGCAAATCTCTTCTGCTTGTTGTTCTTCCATGTTTTTTTTTTTTTTTTATCATTTTATAATTAGACTATGAAGGCATGACTTACTTAGTCTCGTCTGAACAGTGGTTGTTAAAATAGGTCTGCTATTTGAACTTAAAGACACATTTACAGTATGTGGGCTCTAATCTGAGGTGCTGTAAATCGGCAGTTTCTGAGACTGGCCTTTCTAATAAACATCCTTTGCAGCAGACATAGCGCTTGGACTTTCCTAGAATGGTTATGAGAGCCAGTTTGATGGTTTTGGTGACTGAACTTTGGGGATACATCCAAAGTTCTTGAGATTTCTTAAAGTAATGATGGACTATCTTTTCTCTTCACTTAAGTGTTTCTTGACATAATATGGATTTGCACTAGTAGGGCTATTAACTCTGTACCCACCCTTCCTTTGCACAAGACAGCACATTAAGAAGGCAAGAAATGCCACAAAATAACTCTTGACAAGGCACACCTGTGATTTTTTTTTCCAGGTGACTACCATGTGAATCTGTTGAGAGAATGCCATTGTTGTACATTGTTGAAACTACAAATAAACTGTACAACTTTACAATAAAAGCTTTTTACACAGGCACAATGCAAAGAGAACGGGATTGGGACTTAACAGCTGAGTAACCTTTAAAAAAAAAATCACTGAGGCTCATCTGAAAAAATAATTAGTTTCCTAGGGTGCATAAAGAATGGACTGTGGACCACTGGAAAAAGGACCTGTGGTCTGATGAGTCCAGATTTGCCCTGTTCCAGAGTGCATCAGGGAAGAAATAGGGGCGGATGATGTTACAGTATGTACTCATCATGTTTGGTGCCTACTGTACAAGCCTGTGGTGGCAATGTTATGATCTGCGGTCGCTTCTGTTGGTCAGGTGTAGCTTTAGCAATGTTATGTGGCCCAAAAATTAAATAGACCGACTACCTGAATATACCGAATGACCAGGTTACTGACTGACCAGGTTTTTCCATCAATGGATTTTTTCTTCTCTGATGGTATGAGCATATTTCATAGTTCTGCGCTTAGTGTTCATTTATTTATTTATTTTTTATAATTATGGCTTACAGCTAATAAAAACCCCAAATTCAGTATCTCACAAAATTTGAATATTAATTAAGACAAATGGGAAAAAAAAAAAAACAGAACTGTGAACAGAAATGTTGAACTACTCAAAAGTATAAACATGTTCAACACTCATGTTCAATACTTGGTCAGGACTCCCTTTTCATGAACTACTGCAGCAATGTGGCATGGTATGGAGGCGATCAGTCTGTGGCATTGCTGAGGTGTTATGGAACCCAGGTCATCAGCTCTTCTTCGTTTTTGGGCCTGGAGTCTTCCTCTTCACAAACCCCCATAGATTCTGTATGGGGTTTAGGTCAGGTGAGTTTGCTGGCAAATTAATCACAGGGATACCAGGTATTAGTATTTTTGGTAGTGTGGGCAGAGGCCAGGTCCTGCTGCCAAATGAAATCAGCATCTCCATAAAGCTGTTCTCAGAGGGAGGGACGCATGAAATGCTCTAAAACTTCCTGGTAGACGGATGCGCTGACCTTGGACCTGATAAAAGACAGTGAACCAACACCAGCAGATGACAGGGCTCCCCAAACCACCACTGACTGCAAACTTAACACTGGACTTCAAGCAACTTGGATTCTGTGCCTCTTCTCTCTTCCTCCAGATTCTGGGACCTTGATTTCCAAATAAAAAGCAAAATTGACTTTCATTTGAAAAGAGGACTTGAGCCCATCGAGCAACAGTCCAGTCCTTTTTGTCCATAGCCCAAGTAAAAAACCTCTGACATCTTTTCTACTTTAAAAGGGGCTTGACTCAAGGAATGCGACAGTTGTAGAGTATGTCCTGTGTCTTTGCATGGTTGCTTTTGAAGTACTGACTCTAGCTTCAATCCACTCCTTGTGAATCTCACCCAAATTCTTGAATGAGCTTTGCTTCACAATCTTTTCAAGGCTGCGGTTATCCCCGTTGCTTGTGCACCTTGCATATATGTGCAGGGTGTTAATGTCAAGTCAGCAGGCCTACCCATGATTGTGTAATCTACTGAACCAGACTGAGAGACTATTTAAAGGCTTAGGAAACCTTTGCAGGTTCTTTGAGTTAATTAGCTGATTAGAGTGTGATGCCATGAGTCTCCAATATTGAACTTTTTCTCAATATTCTAATTTTCTGAGATACTGAATTTTGGGTTTTCATTAGCTGTAAGCCATAACCATGAAAATTAAAAGAAATAAACACTAGAAGTATATCGATGTCACTAATTAAATCAAAATGTTGAGTAGAAGGAAAGTTATGAGCAGTTACAATATGTGTCGGGTTATGTGACAGCATCTAGTGCTTTTTTTCCTTTTTGTTTATTTTTCCTGGGGACGTTTAAAATCAGTTTGTCTCATATTTTCCAAAACCGTGGTGCTAATAAAAAACAGTTATGTAAAGAAGATAAAAGATAAAACACAAAACACTCGTCGTTAGAGAAAAAATATCCTTAGCAGTCTGAGTTGAGGGCTTGGAAAATATTGAAGAGAGACAATGAAATGGAATGAAAAACACCTGCACCAATACATATTAGAAAAGCTAAACTGAATATATTCATTGCTGAAATAACAGTCCTGGAGTGGTATAAGTGAATTTTAACACGCTAGAATCATTTTAAAACAAAATGTAATCTTTATGTAATCAAATGTTACCTACTTTTTGGATTTCTTATCTGTGATTCACTTTCCGATTACCAAACAAGGAGTGTATTTGGCTGTCGACTAAAGAAGTACAACTTACGGTAAGAGCGCAAGATACTGAATGTTAAAAAATATTTCTTAGTATTAATAAGTTAGGCAGAGAGTTCTGCTGTACAGAAAGACAGGCAGAAATGGATGGGGCTTTAACCTGAAATAATAATATTACTGATTACATTGATATCATTCAAGCTGATCAGCTTATTTTTAGCTTTAACCTTGATTACTATTTCTAAAAACTCTTTTCCCATCAACGATGAGTACTTATGCTAGCCTAATCAGCTGGTCATGTATGTAGGAAATGGTAAAGGTTGATGTTGCCGCGAAAGTTTCGCATTTGTATCAGCGTTCAAATTATATAGCTTTTCCGTTTATACAATAATAATATCAATAGCAACTAGTTTTTGTTAAGTTTTTCATACTATTGGACTTCGCCTTTTTTCCCCTGTTTTTTGCGCTTTTTGGAGAACGCGCAAGTTTCTTCGTCTAAGAACAACTAACGGAATTCAGCTCAGAACAACTAAACTCCGACTCAGGTATATAATGTATAATAATCCAATAATATATAATGGATAATATTCAGCTTGTTCAGTGTGTAGAGTGCAGGATGTTTAGACATTCTTCCTCCATCGTTAGTGATAATTTTACTTGTGATAGGTGTGTCTTAGTGAGCACTCTGACGGAGAAGATATCAGCGTTAGAGGAGCGTATCCAGACTTTAGAGAGGGTTAGAGAGCGCGAGAGCAGCGTTATTCCCGGAGCGGAAAGTCTGGGTGCCGCATGCGGAGATAAGGCCAGGGAGCAGACAGACAGGCTAAACCAACTGTCTGCTAGCTGCATAGAGTCGTCACTCAGGGTTCACTATATTGAGACTGTGTCTGTTCCC
>JAQMYG010000012.1:28543298-28556333 GCA_030014215.1 Clariallabes teugelsi
GATGGAAACAAAAAACCTAATGTACGCTCCTGGGATTTGCATAAAAATAGAAAGGAGCGAGTGTGACAAAGTTACCATATTCATACCATAACTCATTCTCCTGTAAGCTCATTAAAACCTAACAACTATTTTACTTATAGTACTGTGCAAAAGTCTTGGGCACACAAAAAAAATGGCATAAGCAAAAGATACTTTTGAAAACATTTCTGAATAAAAGAAACTTCTATAATGAGCAATAAAGAGTAATCAAATATTGGCTGTTTATTTTGAGTGAAAACTCACTGCTTAAAATCAGGAGTTTTAGACACAGAATTGTGCAGTTTTATAAGAAAACAGCTGTTAGGTTTTACTGAGCATGCTGGAGAATATGAGTTACTATGAGTTGAATATGAGTTAATACGAGTTGTAGAATATGGTAACTTTATCACATTCGCTCCGTTCTACTCACTCACTCACTCATCTTCTATACCGCTTTATCCTGTAATCAGGGTTGCGGGGACCTGGAGCCTATCCCAGGAGACTTAGGGCATGAGGCGGGATAGACAGACTGCCAATCCATCGAAGGGCACACACACATATACACACTCAATCACACAATTTGAGAATGGCAATTAGCCTAATCTGCAGGTCTTTGGACTGTGGGAGGAAACCGGGGTAAGTGGAGGAAACCCACCAAGCACAGGGAGAACATGCAAACTCCATGCACACAGAGACGGGAATCGAGCCTGACTGGGAATCGAATGGAGGTGCAAGGCGACAGTGATAACCACTACACCACCGTGCCACTTTCTATTTTCTATTTTTATGCAAATCCTAGGAGCGTACATTAGGTTTTTTGTTTCTATCTGAAAACTGGTCTGTCTTGTACTATATATTTTTTCTTTACAGCCATGCATATATTCTCCTGTAATGTTATTATTTATACATTTTTAAGTTATATATGGAAATACTGAATGATTCTGTACATAATTATGCAGACATGATAAATATATATAACAAAATTGGTACAGCATATAATATGGTGCCTAAGACCTTTGCACAGTACTGTATGTTTCACAGCTTTATCTTTTTCAGTTGTTTGTAAATATAACGTGATAAAAATGCACAAGGAATACTAACCTTGTAAGTGGCACGGTACATCATATTCGATCTCATCATGTCGGGATGGGCTAAGAAAGAGCGTTCCATCCACCAGTGGGAACTGCTCAAAGATGGGGAGCATGCGGTGGCACAGGGCGCAGTGGACTACGTTGCGGTGGCTAGCGCTAAGGGCAGAGAGGATAAACTTTCTTAAGTCCTCGCCCTGCCCAGCCTGGGCATCATCCTCCATGCGCACATGGTAGGTGTTGAGCTTATGCCGAGGTATGTGCGCCAGGAGCTCAGAGAGGTCCAGCCTCCTCAAGAACTGCACTGGGCCGTCACCCTGAGTAAGACGGGGCAAACACAAACCACCTGCCCCGTGATCTGCTTGAAGAGTTCCCCGGCCAGCCATGTTTCCTACCAACAAGTGCTTCCTGTTGCCCTCCATGTGGACTGCATTTTTAAGGAACTCGCCCAGTTGCCGTGAACTGCGTGGTCCCCCAACAGACTGAGGTGTAAAGAATGAGAAGCCTAACGGTGGAGACTGGCCAGGTGAGTCAGTGGGTGAGCGTGCACCCAGGTTTACCCCAATGCCCATAACTGCATGGCCCCTCTCTTGAGAGTTCTGTCGATCCACAGATTGGCGGCGTGAAAGATCCTGATTGGAGCCACGGTGAGGCAGTTTATTGGATGATTTGCCTTTCTTTAGTTCATCTGAGGTCTCCCCTCCACCTCCTACTGAAACACTTCCGCTGGCTTTCCCACTACTTTTCTCAGTCACCACCTTCTTCTTGCGCTCATCCTGCATGCGCTTGACCTGGTACCAGTCAGTGTCTTTCTTTAAGTGGCCCTGACCACAGCGACATGAGCAGAACCGAAAAGCCAGGTCATAACCTTTCTTGGTCCACATATTCTGCCGGCACTGCTTCTCATTCCAGCTACGTGCACGGCCGATGCAGTTGAACTGTACTAGGATGCTGCTTTCCCACTCATAGAAGCACTGAAGGTGCATCCAGTTCCCATAAGGACAGTGCTCGCTGTTGCACAGCACCCGCTGGTAGTCATCCTTCTCGAGGTCCACAGCACGGCCCAAGCTGCACACAAGGGGCGTGGCACACAGGGCCTCTGCAAGACACATCAATACATTTCTCTGTAACTGAGACCATTATTTCACATTATATAGGGAGCATATTTTTAATGAAATATAATTTAAAATATCCGCTAACATCCCAGAGTCCCAACCCTGGTCCTGGACGACCCCCTGTCCTGCTCAGTTTAGTGTTCTCCCCCTTGTGCCATCACATCCACTTTTATTCAGTAGCATCTATTAAGTTAAATTAGTTGTGCTGATAAGCTGGGAAAACACTCACTTGCAAGATAGGATTTTTCCAGGATCACAGTTAAGAACATGTGCTTCATATGATTTCAATTTCTCAAACACTCAACACACACACTCAGTTATTTCTCTCTCTCTCATGGTGAACTTGTGTAACACATCTCAAGAAATCTACCTGTTCCAACCATGAGAATGTTAACTTCCCCCATGTATGGAGGCTTTTGGTACTCTCTGTAGAAGATAATCAGTACGCCTGTATTATTACGCATCATTAAAATCATCAAAAATGTTCCTTTACATTTGTCAGATGCATTAAAAGCATGGCAGCTCATACAATTCATGCATGATGCAAAATGGAGTGTGGTATGAGGGCTTATAAAAATCAGACCTAGTGTGGGGTCTCCCGTGTCTGACCTTCATTAAAGTGCAGCTATCAATGAACGAAAGAACAGCTGGGATTGAATCAGTGCTGGTGGATACTCCAAGGGTGATATACCCACACAGCCCAGATCCTCAAAAGAAAATATTATGCAACACACCTATGCTGGTACATCTAACACTTTAACTGATAAGGCTACATCTCAGGTGGTGAGAGAGAACATTGGGATCACCTCTGCTGAAGGGATTGTAATAAATGTAATAAAGGAGCACCTGGTTCAGGCCTACACCTCCTTATCCAACAGGGCCAGGCCTAACAGCTTAGCAAGATAGGAGTCTACAAGACAAGACATGACAAATTGGTGCAGCAGTGGAGTGGGAGTGAAGGTTTAGCTTCTCCTCCTTCTCCATAGCATTACCCTGCATGATTTTTATGGAGTTAAGCACCTCGGTGTCCGCTTGGCTGAGCGGCTGTAGCTCCTACTAACGCCGTGCTTCCTCCTCCTCCTCCTCCTGATCCTCCTGCTCCTCCTGCTGCTGCTCCTGCTGCTGCTCCTCCTCCTCCTCCTGCGGCTGCTCCTCCATTTTCCTGTTCATCTCCGCTGCTGTTAGTGCGCTTACTTCGCTTCCCTTTGTTGCTCTTCTGGCTCGGCATAATGATGATGATGAGAATGATATCGATGCTGCTGTTGCGCGTTTGAGACAGGAAACACGCCGCACGCGTTTAACCGTCCGCACGCGCCGCTCTCCCAGATGGCATTGTGTTGTCGCGCGCGCCAACGCAGACAGATATCAGGAAATGTTGATGATCAGCCGCGTCGTCTTGGCCATTTTGACAGCCGAGGTGCACCACGAAGCAGAAGAGGAGGGCGTGTCCGTGTCTTGTTTTGATTCCTGCTCTGAAAACAGTGCGCGTTTCCTCTCGTGACGTCATCAGGTCCCGCCTCCGTCTACATCGCAGGAAGAGGAGTGAGGGTTTAGTCGGGGGATCCCTAATCAGGCTAATTTGTACAAATATTCTTTTAAATGATAATAATAATAATGAAAGTAATACTCACATTTTTCTTAATCACTAAATAAATAAATGGTAAATCAACATTTAAATTATGATTCAAATATTCATAAAGCTTTTTTTCTATAACATGACAAATGCCCTCAAAATAAAGTAATAACCAAAATAAAGCTTTAAAGTAAAAAAAAAAAAAAAATACTGGTAGTTTTTTTTTAGTATGAACATTTTCACAAACGTTTCGAAAGCCATACTTGGTCACGTGACTAGGACTCATTATACTCATCTAGGACTTCTCAGAAATAGTTGAGACAAAGTTGAAAAAAAAGGACGCAAATAAACAGTAAGTGATCCTGCAGTTGAAGAAAATACATATTCTCTTGACGATATTCCTATCCTCTTATGAATGTCATCATATGATGAGACATTTTCTCCCAAATTCTTTGTTTATATATATCCTTGCGCCATCCTCATATGACTGTTGGGTATAATTATTTTGCCAAACGTCTTCCTGTTTGATTAAATTTGAAGTTATCAGTGTTTGATCAGGTGTGTGTGTGTGTGTGTGTGTGCTTGTGCCCTGCAATAGGTTGGTGTGCCCTATAGACAATGAATGAAAGAATAATGTTGTAATATACTAATGGAACACTTCAGGATATGTTGTTATAGAAAAATAATAAAAACTTTGAAGTAGTGCATAAATTCCTTTCACCATTTTGCTCATTTAAAAGTAACACAAAGACACACACTTTGCGCAGCAAAACGCAACCTCGAGGAACAAGCCGAGCAAACAGACTGAGGTGTAGACGTGCAAAAATGCCATGTGTATAACAATCTTGAAAAGGAAAAGACAAAAGATTTTAACCTGGTTATTTATTGCAAAGTCTTGTGTTTATCATGCTCAGGTGTTTTACTGTATGATTTCTCTTCACAAAAGTTGGGCGAATGTTATGCTTGTTTAAGTAAATGCTAATCAATGAATTAACCAGGACATTTTCAGCTTTTTTTTTACCAGTTGAACTAAATGTTAAAGAATCAGCACCTAAACAATAAAAGGAATTACTGTACACACCTGGTTTAAAGAATTAACTCAAGTACCAAGAGATGATAAATGTCTAAATATTTCCCAGAATCATGGCACTTTAGAAAGCATAAATCATGAGTTGAGCGCATACATAATTGAAAGCACTAAATAATAAAGGAAAGGTTAAACAATTAAAGACACTGTCCTTCAGCACCCATGCTGCGATATACACACCCTGACAAAAGTCTTGTTGCCTATCCAAGTTGTAGAAACAACAAATAATAACTTGACTTCTGATCATTTGGAATCAGAAGTTGCTTATATGAAAGGCAAATGCGTCTTATTTTTCCAAAATAAAATCTTATCATGCTGTGATTTTTAATTATTTAATTAGGACAGAAAGGTCAGACTTTGCTTAGACAAAAGTCTTGTCACACCTTTAAAGGATTCAACCAATCACAGATTAGAGCGTTACCTGTGACGAATACTGTAATTAACACATTCCCAGGTGTGTAGAAGAAGAACCCCAGCACACCCAACCTTCACTTGAAATGCATCCTGACCTGACAGCATGCTAAAGATTCAACCACAGACCAAAGTGCTAATCATCAAGAGCCTGAAGTCTCCTGCTGAGGTGGCAGACATTTTTAATGTATATAAACGTCAAGTGGAGAGGATAAAAAAAAGATTTGAAGAAACTGGTGAAGTTTATGACAGGCCCAGGTAAGACAACTGTTCGAGAGGACGGTTGGTTCCGTTTGTTGGTTCGACAGTCCAGGGCAAGCCCTTTTTCATCCGCAGCAGAGCTATAACTGGTCACCAGAAACCCCTGTATCTCCAAGAACAGAATTCTCTCATGCAGTGGTCTTAATGTGCGAATTAGTGCTCAGAAACCAGCATTAAGCATAAGACAAGTAGAAAATCGTGTTGCATTTGCCAAGGCCCACAGTTTGCAGGAAGGATGGGCTATGGAAAAGTGGCAGAAGGTTAATTTTTCCCATGAATCATCTATTGAACTGCATCCCAACCGTTGCAAATACTGCAGAAGACCTATCGGAACCTGCATGGACCCAAGATTCACACAGAAAACAGTCATGTTCGGTGGAGGAAAAATCATGGTTTGGGGTCAGTTCAGCGTGCAAGAGATCTGCAGAGTGGATGGCAACATAAACAGCCTGAGGTATCAAGACAATCTTGTTGCCCATTACATTCTAAACCACAGGAGAGGGCAAATTCTTCAGCAGGATGGCGCTCCGTCTCAAACTTCAGCATCCACATCAAAGTTCCTAAAAGTAAAAAAGGTTAAGGTGCTCTAGGATTGGCCAGCCCAGTCACCAGAAATGAACATTATTGAGCATGTCTGGGGTAAGATGAAGGAGGAAGCATTGAAAATGATTGTCTTCTCAATTTCTAACATGGTTGAAAAGCTGCCATCGTGGGTTCCTTTTGGGAACTGAAAGGTGTATAAAAGAAACCATGCTTCAACCAACTCCATTCGTTAAACATCCATTTTAATCAGTGTTATAGTGTTAGACTTATCATTAACTTAATTATATATTATAACATTAATAAATGATTTGCCTTTTTTTTTTTTTTTTGACAGATCCAGACTTATGGTCCATATGGTATACCCAAAACTTGGTTAGTAAGCTTAAATAAAAGAACCAGTCTGCCTCTCTCTCTCTCTCTCAGCTGCCACAGTCCTCTCTGGACTGTTCTACACCTGATTATTATTAGAACTTGAGGAATTTTGGCAGATGCTCTTGTCCAGAGCAACTTGCATGTTTATCTAATTACACATATAAACAGATGAGGTTAAGGGACTTGCTGAAGGAGTGCATACACTAACGACTTTAATACGATCAAAGAAATATATACAGCGCTTCCGAGAGGCACAACTGAAAAGCATTGGCTCTTTATCATGAGCAACGGTGAGTTTCAATCTTGAGAGTGTCACAGCCACCAGTGGCCAGGAACCATGATCTCTGGATAAGAGATGTTTTTGTCTGACTGGGGTGGAACATCATGTGGTCTTGTAGTCAATATGCCTCAAGGTCTGACATGTTGGACAGTATATCCTGGAATGGTTATCTGCTCATTGCTGTTAAGTGATTATTTGACTTACAATAACAAACAATAGATAGATTCCTGAAAGTTCTTATTAAACACACCCATGGGTGTTGGAATAAATTTAACTTGACGATAAAGGGTGTATTAACTGAGGTAGATGAGTTGAGTCAGTGACTCAATTAGATATAAATTGTCTGTTGACTGATGTTGGAATAGCATCCCACATTTAATCCTTCCACAAAACCTGATATCCCAAGTCACATGACTGTTTGAAGATGCTCTTTAGGGTAAATTCTCAATATCAGGTAGTCAAATCAGTTGAAAATCAGTCTATTAAAACATCTGTTTTATTGGTGGAATATTATTTCTTATATAGTTAAATATAATTTGATCTAACACTGATTAAGCTTCTGGTAAATGGTTGTGCATAACTTTTTTGTTTTACCACAGGGCACATCATCATGGTACCTGATCATGCACAACCTGCTCCAGGTTGGTATTAGCTTTTGGATTAACTTATAGTGTATCCGGAAAGTATTCACAGCGCTTTACTTTTTCCACATTTTATGTTACAGACTTATTCCAACATTCAATTATTTTCCTTAAAATTCTACAAACAATACCCAAAAATGACAACATGAAATAAGTTTGTTGGATTAAAAAAAAATAAATAAATAAATAAAAATCACATGTACACAAGTATTCACAGCCATGGCACGCAAAATTTCCACTGATTATCCTGGAAATGTTTTTACAACTTGATTGGAGCCCACCAGTGGTAAATTCAGTTGATTGGACATGATTTGGAAAGGCACACACCAGTTTATATAAAAGGTCCCACAGTTAACAGTACATGTCAGAGCACGAACCAAACCATGAAGTCCAAGGTATTGTCTGTAGACTGCCAACACAGGACTGCATCAAGGCAAAGATCTGGGGAAGTATACAGAAGAATTTCTGCAGCATTGAAGGTCCAGATGAGCACAGTTGCCTCCATCATCCATAAGTGGAAGAAGTTTGGAACCCTTCTTGGCCACTTGGCCAAACTGAACAATTGGGGGAGAAGGGCCATAGTCAGTGAGATGACCAAGAACCTGATGGTCACTTCAGGTCCAGTGTTTCTCTGTGGAGAGAGAAGAACCTTCAAGAAGAGCAACTATCTTGTAACATCATACTCAAAAAGACTTGGTGCCAAAGGGGCTTAAAAAAAACAAAAAAACAAACTTGTTTCTCATGGTCTGAGAGTCCTTCAGGTACCTTTTGACAAACTCCAGGCAGCAGTCATGCGCCTTTTACTGAGGAATGGCTTCCGTCTGGCCACTCTACTATACAGGCCTGATTGGCGGAGAGCTGCAGAGATGTTTCTTCTTCTGGAAGTTTCTTCTCTCTTATTGGGTTCTTGGTCACCTCCCTGACTAAGGCCCTTCTCCCCCAATCGCTCAGTTTGGCCAGGCGGCCCACTTTAGAAAAGTCCTAGTGGTTCTAAACTACTTCCATTGACAGAGGCCACTGTGCTCACTGGGATCTTTTAATGCTGCAGAAATCTTTCTGTACTCTTCCACAGAGCTGTGCCTCGATACAATCTTGTCGTGGAGGCCTACACACCATTTCTTAGACTTCATGGTTTGGTTTGTGTTCTGACATGCACTGTTAACTGTGGGACCTTTATATAGATAGACAGGTGTGTCTCTTTCCAAATCATATCCAATCAACTGAATTTACCACAGGTGGACTCCAAGACAGGAGTTGTAGAAACGTATTAAGAATGATCAGTGAAAACAGGATGTACCTGAGCTCAATTTTAAATGTCATGGCAAAGGCTGTGAATACTTATGTATATGTACAGTATACAAGTATCCAACAATCATAATATAGATGAGACTGAATTCTTCTGAGCAATCAGAATGTAGAGGGCAGGATCTAACCAAAAAAAAAAACAAAGAAAGCCTAATACTATGTTATATTTCTGCCATATTGACAGAAACTGAATAATTGAATGTCTGGCATATTAACAGAAATCTGCTTAACAGCAAGCACAACCACTGGGCGTATGTCAGAAAAGCTAAACAAATGCACTGACCTTATCAGATCAGCGTCCATGTATACAGTAAATTTGGATTCTCTAATCAGAATGATTTCAATAAAATTAAAGAAATACTGTCCATAAAATGCAGCTAGGGTTACACCTGTGATAACTGGCATTTGCTTTATGCACAGATTAAGATGTAAATCCTTTTACTTTAAAGACAAAACACAAGCTACTTGACAAAGTGGAGCCGTTTATTGTGAATTAAACCAGCAGCCGAAAAAATTTACCACCTGAGATACACCTGAGATTTCAGTACAGTGTTACATATTAAAAAAAAGTGTCATAATCTTATTGTAAATTTTCCGTGTTGTTAAAAAAAAAATTGTCAAAAACAATTACATTACTAAGCATTTGGCTCAAGGCTACCTGATGGCCAGATTCAGAAGTACTTTAGAAGTACTTGTATTACAGTACAGTTACAGTAGTACTTGTTACAGAACAGTATCAGATAGGCATTTATGCTGATGTTAAGTCTCCCAAGCATTTCATGTTGTTAGCAGTAACATAATTAAAGGATTATTCCACAGCAACATTTGTGGGTGATGTGGTGGTCGCATTGGTTAAAAAAATTGGTCAAAAAGCAGTCAGCAAAACCACATTTATAAAAGTATACAAAGAAGAAACATTCATGAGTGTGTTTGCTTTCTGATTGCAAGACTTAGATCTTGGCTACTGCCAGTTCATTCCTGTAGTAGTATCACATCAACGTTGTCATGAACTCCTTGCAGCAAGAGCTCACCCTGAAATGAGATGAGCTTCTTCCGCTTGGCCGCTTTCAGTGTCCCGACCAACGCCTCAAAGAGATTGGCACACTTGTCATCGTTGAACAGGACACCAAATTTGACACTGAGTTTGCCATCCGCATCTGTTAAAAAATAAAATAAAAATTTTTAAAAAGTGTTGCAATATTAAAAATAAAAATCAGCACTCATCTGAAGATTTTCGGAGCTAGTGATATAGTATGAAAACATTGCTAAAATAAAATCTTACTTGCTACATAATTCCCACAGTCTGTTTATCAAAAAAAAAATAAAAATAATAATTTTTATTAGAATAGTGTATAATTAGCCCTCGCTAAAAAGTTTACTGACTTCCTGCTTAACTTACTGCTAGATTTAAGCACCAGATTTATAACTATTTACAAAAAATAACAAGGGTCATATTAGAATAATCCAAAGGTCATATTAGAAAGATGGATTGATGGCTTGATGCCTTAAATAATGTAGAGTGGGTGGAACAAACTCATCTTCAGTTCCAACTGATTTAGCAGGACTTCTAATAAAAAAAGTAAGAGTGTTAAGGAATAGGCATTTCTGTAATATAAGGGGTGTTTGAGTTAAACTGGGGGATATAATTTAAATTGCCACATCCAGTGTTTCAAATGTGAAGCAGGCAGTCTGATCATATCTCTGAGAAAATCTTCTACTTTGATGGTCACTTGTTTTATGAAGGGGGTAACAAGAGAACCTCACCATGTCGTTTTCGTTCATTCAATTATTTAACAAATTATTATTAGTAATGTCATGATTTGTGGGCTCATATATTGGAATTAGTGCTAGATGTTAAGTTGTTAGAGCTGCACCGTTTGATCGGCACACAGTCCGAATTTTAACTTGATTGGGTATAACTGGGATCAGCTTCAGATATAATTGATTTTGTGATTATCACACACACCCTCCTACATGATACAACAGAAACAGATTCACCTGTCATCCATAGATCAGGAATTCATAAGTAGAACTTTCAGGGAGGAGGAGTGCACCCAAATCAAGCATAGCAACACTAGCCAATCTGAGGATGTATGTGATAGCCTTCTCCCACCCTGTTGAAGTTTTGTTGGATTTTATTTGTTCAAAAAAGCTCTGATCAGTCACCTCAAGAAAGTCCTGTAGCCTTGTGCAGTGGAGAAAATGTAAAAGTTATTAAAAATGTTCTCACTCACTCATTGGCTATATCACTTTATCCTGTACACATAGTCATGGGGGGCCTGACCCTATCCAAGGAGACTTTGGTCATGAGGTGGGGTACACCGTGGATGGGGTGTCAATCCATTGCAGGGCACACACATACACACATTATAGACAATTTGGTAATGAAAAATTTGTCTAATCTGCATGTCTTTGGACTGTGGGAAGAGAAAAGCACGGAGAGAACATGCAAACTCCATGCACACAGACCCGAGGTAGGAATCGAACCCAGATCCTGGAGGTCCAAGGTGCAAAAGTGCAAACCACTAAGCCACTGTGCCGCCAATATGCCATGTTTTACGGTTTTAAATATAATCGTATTTTTCAGAACATTTCCAAAAAATTTGCAATTTTTTACTAAACTCAAAGATCAGTACAATAAGGTTACTGAAGATGGATAATTAATTAACTAACCTGGAGATGTAGCAGCTAATGTTGAAACCATAAAATATGCATATACATACAGTACTCTATATAACCAAAAGTAGGTGCATCCCTGAACCATATATAATTTTTTTTCTTTCCCAAACTGTTGGTACAAAGTTAGGCATGTACAGTTGTATAGAATGTCTCCTGTAACCGGATCTAAGAGGCCCAAAGTTATGAAGAGTCAATGAAGACATGGTGGTGTTTTAAGGACATGTTGGAGTGATAGAACTTAAGCGTCCAGCCAGAGACCTGACTGAACTCAATCCCAATGAACCATCATCATCTCTGGGATGAACTGGAGCCTCATCAACATCAGCACCTGAGCTCATTATGCTCTTGTAGAATATGTGAATGAACACAACTCCCACAGCCACATTCCAACATCTAATTAAGGAGAGTGGAGTGAAGATAGTTGTAAGAACAAGTCTGTGTCAATGCTCGTGGTTTAGAAATGGGACCATACTGTGTGACCATCAGCGGTGTACAAGTGTAAGGCAAGGATTAGTAATATTTAGAAGCAGGAAGGACTTACTTCTTTGGCCAAGTCTGTGAATCTCATTCACAAGAAGCATGACTTCATGATCCACATTCATTTTGATATCTGACTCAAAACAAACAAACAAATTAGTGCTACAAACACAAGCATTTCAGCTTGCTGAAATCAATGACTGTTGTATTAATTACGTCTAATTGATAAGGTAGAGTGGAGATGTTAATGATACACTATTTCTGTGTGAACTAAAGGCGTTATACTGATCTACACTGAGGTGTGTAAAAGGAGTGCAAACCAGCAGCCTACATGCGAACTGAGTTTAAAATGCGTGGTGTGTTCACGCATATCTATCAATCAATCAAATCAAGACTTGATTTTTAACTTAGTTGTAAACGAATTAAAGCTGTAACCCGTGTGCGCGTGCACATGATCAACCGGCTGCTCCAGCCCGAACCCGGAAGTTACTCCGGTTTAAGAACAGAAAACAAAAGAAAAATCATGTCGGAACTTCATTAAATCACGTTAAAGTAGTATGAAAGACAGTGATGTTCATTTATTATTATTATTATTTTTAAACTATCTTTCATACAACTTTAATTTCCGACAATAATAGACAGGCTGTTTATCTGCAGCTCTAACCAGAGAAATACCAATACACCTACATATACACAATGAAAAATTTATTAATAGCTTAACAAAATACTTTTTACATATTTTTGTAATCACTCTGAAACGGAGATTAATGAAGAGGTTTAGAGTTACCCCTCTGTGGCTTACCGAGAGGGAGATCACTGACGGCTGCTGCCGATACTCTGAACAGAAGGGAAAAAACACCATAAAAGGAGCTCCATAGATTCTGGAGCTGGTGATGACGTCACACACACACACAAACACACATTAGTAGTAGTTGTAGTTATTCGGGAAAATTATTTATATATTAAACAATTAATTGCATCAAAATTTCCCCACTTCCATAAGTGAAAATAAGGGTGACTGTCTTATAGGTAAAATTCTCTCTCTCTCTCTCACACACACACACTGGGGCGCTGCTAAGGATTTTGGGCCCCATGAAAAGAATCTTGTCAGGGCCCCCAACACAGCTGAGACTTTTTTCATATTAATTTACATAAAATCATGCGCTTTTATGGTATTTTGACTAT
>JAQMYG010000012.1:28644626-28655037 GCA_030014215.1 Clariallabes teugelsi
TTGTACACATCGCAATATATATCGCAGGAAAAAAATATATCGCAATGTAATTTTTTCCCAATATCGTGCAGCCCTAGAATGCACTGTATATTGAAATAAGGGAAGGATTCGATGATGAAGCCAGCTCTCTCAGCGTGCTCTCCTGCTCCACCAGAACAGAAAACTAGGAGATGTGGACTAAAGGGGAAACTCTAAAAGGGGCTAGCTGACTGGGAACTGGCTGCCACTGAGAGACCTGGACCTAACCAGACATGCTGGGCTGGAGCAGTGCCTTTTTAGTATCATGATTACAGTATGTGGTTAAAAGCCCTAATATTTTTTTGGTCTAGTTATTTCAAGGTGTTAGAACCATCTGTAATACATATTAAATAAATAATCTGCTTGCAATACACAGATTTATAAACAAAGCAACAGTATTATCTCTCTCAACTGTTAGATCTTTTCCCTACAATTAATATCTTGGAGAAATGTCATTTTAATAACCACTTAGCAAACAAAACAACTTGAAATTCCAACATAGCATGGAATTAAAGGCCAAAATGCGATAACATTAAAAAGACATTCTTGACGGGTGCTGTTGAGCTCGTAATGGAGTAGGACATGTTTTGGGAGGATCCGGAGGATTATTGTTAAAATTGTTATTAAATTGCGCTTTCCAGTTTTTATTTTACTGTTATTCTTCCCCGTCAACAGTTTTTTTGTATATTCGTCTCTAAAGGTGATTACAATGTCCGGTAAAAACACTAAAACCCGTCGCACAACGCAGTCACAACTGAGGCCTAATCCAACTGAGGCCTAATCCACGCTCTCTGATTGTGTACTGATGACATTACTGTAAGATACAACGTCTTACAGTAGATTTAATTAAACTGGATAACAAATGCGAAGATTTGGACGCCAGATCACGGCGTAATAATATTCGCATAATCAGTGTTCCTGAGGGTCTTAACAGTTGCACTACCTCTAGCATCACTGCGTTGCTTAAAGAGGCGCTCAGCCTGGAGAAGGAGCCGACTTTAGACAGATCTCACCGCACTCTACAGCCTGTACCAAAAGCCTGGTGAAAGGCCTCGAGCCGTTGTGGCCAGATTTCACGACTACAGTGAATGCCTTGATGTTTTACTGCGTGTTAGGGCAAATTAAATTTAAGGAATTGAGTATTTCTGTTTTTTACGATCACACAGCCAAAATTGCAAAAGCTCGTGCTTCTTTTAATGAGGTCCGGCGACAACTCCGTGGCATCGAGGGTGTGCGCTACGGTCTGTTTTATCCAGCGCGGCTGAGGATAACCTACAATGGTGTAGGGAAAGATTTTCTTTCAGCTGATGAAACAAAAGACTACATTAAAACTATCCAAACTGTGTGAACTGCACTCGTAGTGTTTTAAATAGTTCTTCATATATTAAATTTTTATTCTGTTTTATTGTTGAATAGGGGATTTCTTTTCTTTCTCCTTTTTTAAAAGGGAAATGTGTGATCTGTTTTCTGATGCTACCTCTGTCTATGCAAGCTTCTTATTTAGCAAAGTTAGTGTTTTTGCCTTGATATATTGCACTCCAGCTCCTACTGTAGGTCGTCTTGGGAACCAAATATTTAACTTATGCCAAAGATGTATCATTATGCATGTTTGGTCAATGTATGAGGGGTGATCCTAGGAGTATTCACCTCTAGGGTTTTCTTTTTTTGTTGTTGCTGTTGTTTTTCTCTCTTCTCTTTTTTCTTCTTCTTTCAAGATGGTAATCATTTATCTATACATTCTTGTAAGCTGGGGATGAGAACTTGCGCACTATACTTCCACTTGCGCACTATTTTTGTTCTATTTAATCTGAGGGAGCCTTTTTGTTTTCCTCTGTTTTTTTTTTCTTCTACTTTGGGCTCACTGTCCGAGTCGTGGCCACAGTTATTGTGAGAGTGATTTTTGTTTTAGTTAGTTTATTTTGCTGTCTCCTAGGGTTTGTTAGGATGGAGACTCTAGATTTGTGTTTTATGTGTGTGTGCGTGCATGTGCATATGGGGGTGGGGGGAGGGGGGTGTCATCCTTCTGGCTCTTTGCGAATCTTTATCATTTTCACATTTTTTGGATAAATGGCTAATTCCTACGTAGGTTTAGCTATCCGTTTTCTTAGCTGGAACATCAGAGGTATGGGTAACCCAATTAAAAGATCTAGGGTATTTAATCACCTGAAACGTTTATGCTGATATAGTGTTTTTACAAGAAACACATCTTCAAGTTAAGGATCATCATAGGCTTCTCCGTCCCCGGGTAAGTCAAATTTTTCATTCTAATTTTAATTCTAAGTCACGGGGTGTGGCCATAATAGTAAACAAAAAGATACAGTTTTCACCTAGCCATATAATTGCTGACAGAAATGGCAGGTACCTTATTGTTGCAGGCCCTCTAATTCAGACCAAGGTTTTGTTGGTAAATGTCTATGCTCCAAACTTCGATGATCCAGATTTTGCGAATAAATTACTTAGTAGCCTTCCCTACTTAAACACCCACTTGATAATTTTTGGGGGGCGATTTCAACTGTGTTTCTGATCCAGTTTTGGATCGCTCTAGCTCTCGCTTTGTGTCCCAGTCTGCCAGGTCTAAAATATTTTTTGATTTCATGTCACAGAATGGTGCATCATTCATATTCCAGAATTGATTATTTTTTCATTTCCAGTCATCTTAATCCTTCTGTTGTTTCTTCAGATTATTCAAGTATTGTAAAGTATTGTAAGATCGTAATCCTTCTGTTGTTTCTTCAGATTATTTAAGCATGTAACCATGCTCCCTTATTACTGGATATCCAATTATCAACGCATAAACAGACCTTATCGTCTTGGCAGTTTAACTCACTTCTTTTGGCGGACAAAGAGTTTTGTACATTCATTTCTAACACTATTGATGAATTCATCATTGATGAGTCCACTTCTTATTCGTTATTATGGGAAACTCTCAAGGCTTATCTTATAGGGCATATCTTACTGGGCTGCACATATTCAAAAATTACATTTTTGGATAAACTCATCTGAATCCCCATGGTGCAAATTAGAGTTACTGTCTTGTAAACCATCCTGTATATCAGCTCTACTTTGCACTTCCTTTCCAATCAAACTCGCTCAATACACTGATAACCCAGTGGTACTTAATACACTTAAGATTTGGTATCAGTTTAGACGACACTTTAAATTTGGATCAGCGTCAGCAATGGGTACATTGCATTAAAATCATTAGTTTTCCCCGTCACATCTAGATTCAGCATTTTCATCATGGCACGACAAAGGCATCACAGATTTTTATAATTTGTATGAAGATGGAGTATTTAAAAGTTTTGCTAGTCGGTCCTCGGAGTATGAGCTGCCTGCAGCTCATTTCTTTCGTTACCTGCAAGTTCGCAACTTTCTATCCAAGTGTTTTCCCAATTTTCCTTCTATACTGTACCTCCCAAGCAGCCCTGGAAAAGTCTGATCACATTTAATCCGTATCAGCGAGGTGTGATATCAAGAATATATAATTTTATTTTAATCTTTTAGTGACTGTAAAATCACTAAAACCAGTTCTGCTTGGGAAAATGAACTGGGATTGCAGTTGAGCGAAGAATGTTGGGAGAAAGCTATAGACAGAATACGCTCCAGCTCTTCCTGCGCCCGTCTCAGTCTTATTCAGTTTAAGGTTTTGCACAGAGTTCATTATTCCAAATCATGGCCAGCTGAAATATTTCCTGATGTTGAGGATACATATGACAGGTGTCACGCCTCTCCCTGTAATATAAGTCATATGTTCTTTTTGTGCCCAAACCTGCACAACTTTTGGACAGGTTTTTTTAATCTCATGTCCACTATACATGGGGTACAGATGTTATTGCCTTCTCATCTATGTTGGCCAGACGTACAATACTTTTACATTGGAAGTCCATTAATTGTCCCTCAATCTCTCAGTGGATTAAAGATTTATTGTTTTTTCTTAAGCTAGAGAAGATAAAATATACACTGAGAGGTTCTACTAATATGTTTTTTCACAAATGGCAACCATTTATTTCTTTATTTCTTATTTTGCAAACTTACAGGTACTGCCTAAATGATTATCTAGACTGGGTCATACACCGGAGTGTATGTATGACTAATCTAATTCACACAGATTCATTTGAGCTGAAGGATGCTAGGGTATGTGTGTATGTTTGTATGTGTGTGTGTGTGTGTTGGTTTTAGTATATGTTCGGGGTGGGTGGGGAGTTTTTCTTTTTCCTTTTCATTTGATCTATATTAGTAATAATAATACACTTAATTCGTTATTTTTTATATGTTTATGTATGACAATTGTTCAATAAAAATATTTTGGGAAAAAAAAAGATACTTTTGAGGCAAGGATGGTACTTCCTCCCAGGTTAAATTCTCTACAATACTATTCCAATATATTACATAATGAATTGTATTATATCTCTCTCTGGAGGAGGGGTATATATACTTCAGAGAAAATGATACTGGCAATAATATAATTAATAAATTTACTAAGCAAATTGGTTTTAAAGGTCTTGTTTAAGGTAGTAAAATCTAGAAAATCCCGTCCCCCATTTTTTTAATGGATTTATCAGTACTGATTTTCTAATAAAGTGGGTTTTATTTTTCAAAACAAAATTGTTCAACCTAATATTAGCTTTGATTAAGGTACCTTTATCCACCTACAAGGAAAGTCTTGGTCAAGTAAGTCTCGATAGTCCTTCTAGCTTTAGAGAATAAAATACCTCCTCTGTAACTAATAATTGAGTTTCTTTTGGGTTTTTATTATTAAAAGATCAAAATTTAGTGTACATCTTATTTTTTGGACTTTATTAACTAGAATACCTAAATAAGTAACTTGATCTTTCACAGAAATATAACATATAGACAGAATATTATAGCTTTTAATAGACATTAATGTTGATATTTAAATGGAGAACAGAAGCTCTAGAGAAGGAATCAATCAGTTTTAAAGCTAAAGGGATTTGGGAGGGTTCAGCGTCCCTAGTTCGAGTAATAATCTAGTCCCATGCTGTGTGTGAGTTAAATATGAACTGTTCTGTTGCTCAGCACAGCATTCAACTTAATGCACATTTTATTCACATTGCTTGATATGACAAGACTTCTGACCATCTGCCATTAATGTGACTGAGTCACTCTGCTTCACCATTCCTGACTTTCTGTCATTGAGCCAGGAAAGTTAGCTGGACTGTGTTAACATGTACATGTGCCAGAGTTGTTGTTTTTTTCCCCCCATTCACTCGTATCAGCACAGAATGGGACCTTCTTCTGTGTTTCGACTCAATCCAGCAGCCATTTCAGCATTCTGACGTGTGTCTAAACCTGTTATCCTGGAACAAGTTTGGGCATCTTAGTTCCAGTGAAGGAACCCATGACTTTCAGAATTCCTTTAACTTCATTTGCAGCTGGAACTGGAAAATACCCGATTAATAATAATAATAATTTAACTCAAGTTGAATTTAATATCCAATTCAAAAACTGCAACGTCTTGTAGAAGACAGCCAAAATTACTTTGTGAATGTATAAATAATTATGCACTGATCGCACTGTTTGTCTAAAGTTGAGTCTTTCAAAGCTTCTGTAAAACATCTATTGATAACTAACTAACTAAATAAATAAATGAATGAATGAATACACTCATATGACTTAATTTTACTTTGTAAAATGTTTTATGAGTAAAGCTTTTAATGAGCAAATGTCATGCATGCAGTGACAGGGTGTGAACAAGCATGCAGTACAGTACCAACTCTGCACCAGAAAGTGGCCATGTTGCACAGAGGAAAAGTTAAAATAATAGAAATTTGTAATAGTAATTTGTACAAATCCAAATTTTCCATGGAACTTTGTTTTTGAACAAAAAATGGCATTTTAAAAGAGATTACAATGCATGGAGATAGAGCTTTCAGTAGAGCAATTCAGTAGAAGTCCTGGGGGCAACTCACCTGGTATTGACAGTTTAACTGCAACCATAAAGCAAGGTACAGTATTAACACTCTTATCCCCAAACCTAACAAAAATAAGCTTTCACTGGACAATTGGAGATCAATAACTCTATTGTGTAATGATTATAAGCTATTGGCACGTTTATGCAAACTGTTTGAATTAATGTTTATAGTAATTTTATAATGGGGTAGGGATATACATAACCATATCAGGTTGACACTTGATATGCTTGGTTATATTGATTTAATTGATAGTGAAAGTTATTGTCATCATTATTATTAATGACGGTGATCTTTCCTGACTTTTTTAAGGAGTTTGATACTGTTGAGCATTCATTTTTATTGCAAGCACTACATTTCCTTGGTTTTGATTAGATTAGATTAGATTCGACTTTATTGCCACTGCACATGTATGTACAAGGCAACAAAATACAGTTATCATCTAATCAGAAGTGCATTTTCGCAATGCAGAATAATTTGCATAAATAAACAGTATACAGTGAGGGAGGTAAATACAATGAGTGCAAATGAGCAAATTATTATAGGTGGTGCAATAAGGAAGATGTTGTATACAAGGATAAATGTAAACTGTACACATATGTAAACTGTACACAGAAAGAGTTATGTACACTGAATGCAATGTAAAAAGATATATAACTTAAGATATATAGCTTATGTAAATAATATAAGGATTATGTACAATGAGTGCAATGATTATAGACGGTTGCCATAAAGGAACATATTGTATACAGTGGTTATGATATTGCAGTTGCAGTTATATACATGTGTGCAACTTGTATATATGAATGATTGTAATGTATATATTAAGAATGAGGTAGGTCATTTTATACAATACTCAATGTGTACAACAGTTATGCATAGTGCAGTCCTGAGTGTTTAGGTTCATGTTCAGTAGTGAGTCCAGCAAGTACAGGATATTTTTGGAGACACTTTTTGTAATGTTATTTGAAATGTTTTACTCTGATAGTATATATACAGTAGCTGTTTCCTTGAACCCTGGAATGACTCCTAGATTTAGGTTGCTACCTGGGATTCAGCCACTCTCTACAAAGTTATTTATCTTGGCCCTCCAATTATTAACTATGCTTATCAATAACAATTCCACATTAAGGTTTTGAGAAGGAATTTAAAACTTGCAGATGGGTGTTAAATCGGAAATTAAATCTCTGGGAATAATGGTAACAAAAATGTTATTAGAAGGGAGGGAGGGCATTAACAATTTAATCTTGTTAAAATTGTTATTGGACAATTTTAATCATTAGCTACCGGAGATCCTACTATTGTACAGGAACAGGCGAAAGAAAGTAAGTTCTTTCATCTAAAATGGGAAGTATTTTCAAATTCATTTATCCATATCATGTGCCCTATTTCTCTCTCCCAATAATTTTTAAAAAGTCAACTTTTTAAACAAGCCAGTCTTTTTCAAACAAATATAATTAAAAATGCACTAAAATAGAATAATAGTATTAGTAACGCAATCCCACTATGGATTAGTGCTGTTCTGAAATCCTTAAAGTATCATGATTATAACAGATGGCTCTTTCTGTATACAAGTCTCTGATATGCAAGTCTTGTCTAGCATGGATAAAATACACTTGTGTGTAATTGATTAAATTGGCAATTTCTCCAAAGGTAGAAAAGACTTAAATAAATCATAACGTTTAGCCAGTTGCTGAACTTCTCAGAAGAGTTTTAGATTTGAAGGTGACCTTTTTTTCCTTCTGTAATGCATCAGACAACAGTCAGATTACATCTTTTTCTTGCCCGGTGTCTTAAATTTTTGGTTTACGATAAACAGCATTCCATCATTTGATACATTTCATATCTTCTTTTATATGGATAATATAAACTATCCTGTTTCTGATATGATTAATATAATTATCCTTATGAGTAAATATCACATGCATTGTTGTAAATGGAGAAATAGTAAACCCCTATTTTGACTTGTTTATAAATTGCATCACTATCTATTACTCTTAACTAAGAAAAAAAACTACTCCAGTAAAAAAAAGAAAAAGATTTATCAGGGTATATCTCCCTTTTTGTTTATAAGACTCTTTACTCCATTGTTTTCCGAAGCCTTTCACTTAAAATTTACTTATTTATTTACTGTTATTCTTACACTATCTTGTTTTGTGCGTTTTTCTATGATAGTGTAGACAATGTATACATTGTATTCTGTAGTAAAAAAAAAAAACCAGCAAACCAGAAGTTGTGCACAGAGGGCGGCGTGACGTCATCGGCGTGCGACGAGAATTCCTCACCGAAGACGACATGGCGGAGTCCGAGTACGTATCCTATTTTGTTTACATTTTTTATCTGGATTAATCTTTCGCATCGGTTAATCCACAGCCTTGTCGATATTTCAGCACACGGGGTGAAGTGTGTGTGTGCGGCTGGAGGAAGTATTTTGCAAAACCGATTATGTTAAATTAGGACTTTTTTCGCCGCACATGGGTGTGATGTTAACTTGCGTTTTGTACAGGTTTACAGAAATATAACGGCTCTGTTTACATCTGATTGTCTCCTTTAGGACGAACAAAGTCATTAAGTTGGTCCCTGAGAACCTTCTTAAGAAAAGAAAAGCATACCAAGCTATTAAAGCGACCCAGGCCAAGCAAGCTTTGCTCGAGAAAAGAAAGGTAGGTCTACACATTCAGGTGGATGGATGAACACGCACAACCACGATGCAGCTTTCATAAACATCTTTATTCCCCTACAGACAAAGAAGGGACGTGGGCTGAAGTTCAAGCGTCTGGAGGAGTTTCAGAGGTGCAGCTGGAGGAAGAAGCGCGATGAAGTGCGTTTGATGAGAGCTCAGCGCAGACCTCCTCCTCCTCTCCCTCCATCCAAGAACAGCCTGGTTTTTGCAGTACGCATTCGAGAGTAAGCTCTTGTACCACTCCTTCACAACCTTCTCGCACTCATAGCGACTGGTGCTGCTCTGTTTCATGCAGAACGCTATCACCTTCTCAGTCAGTGTGTTTATCTGTTTTTAAAGGATTAAAGGCGTTAGCCCGAGAGTGAGGAAGACCATCCAGATGTTGAGGCTGCGAAAGATCTTCAGTGGGACCTTTATTAAAGTCAGCAAGACGGCAATGAACATGCTGCGAGTAGTCGAGCCCTACGTTGCTTGGGGGTGTGTTTTAGTTCTCAACTTTTTAACTTATTACCTTAATATTGTGCTGGGTAAATTATTATTATATTTTTTTTGGACAGGTATCCTAATTTGAAGTCTGTTCGTGAGCTCATCTTGAAACGAGGCCAGGGAAGGGTGGATAAGAGACGGATTCCTCTGACAGACAACGCCATCATCGAGCAGTATTTAGGTATGCTGTGCTCTGATAAAAGTTCTGATAGATATTGAAGGTTAGAGGTTAATTGTTTTCTAATTTCATACTGAATAACGTGGAATAAATAAAGGTAATCCTTTGTGGTGTAACGTATTGATTCCACTGGGCGCAAAGCTAAGTGTTTTCTATAGGACTGCAAACTCATTTCTGAATGATGGTGATTCACATGAATGTATATTATTGCATTCAGATCCCTGCATTTGTGTACACTTAGTTACTGGACAACAATCCTAGATGCTATATCACTCACACTCACTAATCACATTCTCATAGTGTAACACAAAACACTATCAATTCCCCAGTCAGGTCACAGATTAGTGAATGATTGTCATTTAACTCAATCATTTTCTCTTCTCACTTCCTAATTTATGGACCAATGTCAATCGTGACGTATAACAATGAGGACTTAAACAGACTAGTCAGATTACTTGGTACAGTGGGAGTAGTATGTCGTTATATTTGCGCCTAAAATGCTCAGTGTTTTTTTTTTTTTTTTGTGTGCACCCTTAAAATACCACTCGTGCAAGCTTATTCTGTTTCCGCTCAGGCTGTATTTCCACTCTCCCCCTTGTATGTGCTCAAAGTTACAATCATGTGCTCAGTTTCAGCCAATTAGAGGCTCGATAAGGGACAATACCAGCCAGTCAGAAGTTGGGGGGTAAATTCTGATGACATGTTTCTGTATAGCTCTTGACCAGTGCTGACACTGTGTTTTGCAGCAAGTGTATACTTTATCATATGCATTAGTTAGGGCCCAAGCACTATAGGGTGCGTTTTCCTAAAAAAAAAAAAAAAAATTCCCCCCCACCTTTTTGGGCTTTTTTTTTAACGCACACTCACACATACACACGCGCAGACACGCTCGCGTCTCTTACGCGCAGACACGCTCGCGTCTCTTACGCGCAGACACGCTCGCGTCTCTTACGCGCAGACACGCTCATACGTCACACACATGCGTGAGCACACACACAGTGTGTGTTAACACTCATTTCCCACTCACACATGTACACAGACACTAGGGCTGCACGATATTGGGAAAAAATTACATTGCGATATATTTTTTTCCTGCGATATATATTGCGATGTGTA
>JAQMYG010000012.1:28655481-28672658 GCA_030014215.1 Clariallabes teugelsi
ATCTCCACATCATTGCATTCAGTTTTTATTCACAATTAGTTTAGTGTCCCAACTTTTTTGGAATCCGGTTTGTATAATTACAAGCATTTCATAAGTGTCAAAGGCTTTTATTTACAATTACATAAAGTTTATGCAAAGAGTCAATATTTGCGATGTTGACCCTCCTTTTGCAAGACCTCTGCAATTAGCTCTGGCATGTTGTCAGTCAACTTTTGGGCCACATCCTGACTGATGGCAGCAGTTCTTGTATAATCAATGCTTGGAGTTTGTCAGAATTTGTGTGTTTTTGTTTGTCCACTGTCACCTCTTGTGGGTTGACCACAAGTTCTCAAAGGTCCGGAGAGGGACATGAACCCAAAAGTTCGTTGTTTTGTTTCCCAAGCCTCTTAGACTTTTGACTTATGGCAAGGTGCTCCATCATGCTGAAAAAGGCATTGTTTGTCACCAAACTGTTCAAGGATTGTTGGAGAAGTTGCTTTCGCAGGATGTTTTGAACCATTCTTTATTCATGACTGTGTTCTTTTGCAAAATTGTGAACGATAATCAAACTCCACACATGAATGGTCTCACACAGGACTGATTGTAGCATTCACCTTTTCTTCTCTGTACAAGCTTTTTTCCAGATGCCCTAAACAATCGGAAAGGGGATTCTTCAGAGAAAATTGAGACAAAATACATCCAAGGCTAATGGAAAATATGCTACTGTTTGATTGTGATCAGATGGTTCAACCAAAGTATCTCTAACTTTTAAAGCTACATGAATTCAAACATTCAAAATATGCCCAAGTTAGAACTGTTTGCCTGCAAAATGTTGCTTGTGAACCTAAGCAGCTCGGCTTTTAACATTACAAAGTTTATAGGTGTTTTAGCCGAAATTTTAACTACAAAAGAAAAATCTTCATTGAGTGATTTTTCATGCATAAACAAACTAAATAAGCAAATTGTGTTTGTTTTGATGTCTGAATAAACTGATTAGACTAACTGATCTTTGGGGGGAAAAATAGGATTTCCAAAAATACAAAAATGTGTATTTCATATTACAGAAAAATTGTTTACATGTCAACAAAGCAACATATTACATGATGGACCAGTTTTCTGATGGAAACAGTAAATTCTGTATCTGATTTTGTAAGATAAGATGTTCCGTTTTCATCTAAAAAGTAAAATGACAATTGTTTCCTTTTCATGAGGTCAGGGACAACAGTAAGACACTAGAATTTACTGACTGATTGAAAGCAGAATAAGTAAACCGTGTATAAATGTGACCCTATGAGAATAAGTTGTCTTCACTGTGCATTAGCGTGCCTGCCACTTTCGGGTGTAACTCTGCTGTCCTCTGTGGTGTTTTCCTGCAGGCCAGCACGGCATTATTTGTCTGGAGGACCTCATCCATGAGATCTACTCGACTGGAAAAAACTTCAAGGTGGTGAACAGGTTCCTCTGGCCATTCCACTTGTCTGTTCCTCGGCACTCAGCCAGAGATAAAGTCGGCCTTCTAAAAGAAATGGGAGAGCCGGGACCTCGCGCTGATGACATCAACAGAGTCATCAGGAAGTTTAACTGAGCTGCTCTTTGTGGACCTTGGATGGACTAATGTTTTGTGAAGAGTTTCCTGTCTCTACCTTTCTTTACCTTAAGATCCAATGTCAGGGATCAGACCAAGATTAGACATGGCTTTAATGGATCACATTCATAACGACAGCTCAGACCAGGATCTGTCTTCAAGAGTTGAAAAGTTGTAATGTTCTGTCTCATATGCTTGAGTGTTCTTTAGTTATGTGCAGCAGTTTGTATTAAAATGAATATGGTTAATTATAATCCATAATTAGATTTTTTTTTTCTTGTCTGTGTGTGGAAAGGAAACTCCGCAATCACATCTGGTTTTACTGTGAGGAAGTGTGTGACATATGCAGCCTTGTTAACAGTATGGGTGGCTTGTGAGCTAATTAATGAGTCAAATTACAAATTTCTCCTTTTTTATTTTTAATAATATAGTATTCAACATGAACACACAGTGATGAGAAAGTAGCCCCGCCCCCTTTGCATATTTGTCACACTTGGATGATTCAGTTCATCAAATTTTAATATTACACAAAATCCACTTTTAAAAGATTTCATAAATTAGGGAAAAAGCTGTACAAACCTGCCTGCCCTTATTTGAAAAAGTAATTGCCTCTAAACCAAATAACTGCTTGGTGGCAACAACTGCAATCAAGCGTTTGCTGTAACTGGCAATAAGAATTTTGGCCCACTCTTCTATTCAGACGTGTTTTAACCACATTTTTTTTTCCTTTATTTTTTTTTTAAATCATGAACAGTCTGGTTAAGGTCCTCCCACAGTATCTTAATTGGATTTAAGTCAGGAGTTTAATTAGGTCAACTAAACTTTAATTTTGTGTATTTTTTTTGCCCATTCAGAGGTCGACTTGCTGGTGTGTTTAGTATGATTGTCCTACTGCATGACCCAGGTGCACTTGACTTTGAGGTCACAAACTGATGACTGGACATTCTCCTTCAGGATTTTCTGGTAGAGGGCAGAATTCATGGCTCCATCAGTTATGGCAAGTCGTCCAGGTCCTCAATCTGCAAAGCAACCCCAGACCATCACACTACCACCACCATGTTTGACTGTTGATATGATGTTCATTTTATGAAATGCGGTGTTAGTTTTACACCAGATGTAACGGAGGACACACCTTTCAAAAGTTCAGGAAATGTGACACAAGATGCTGTTTTTTTGGTCAGCTGTGGCCTTCACCTTGGAATTCTCCCATTGATGGCATTTTTGCCCAGTTTCATTCATATTGTTGAATCATGAACACTGACCTTAACTGAGGCTAATGAGACCTGTTATTGTAAATGAAACGTTTATTGCAATATTTTATTTGACTATCAAGTTATCTGGGAATTTTTCACATCAGCTTCTGTTTCTAACTCAAAAAAAAAACATTGGCCAATTACAGGGGACACAGGGAACAACTCCGGAATCACTTTATAATTCTAGTATTTGGCAGCTTGGCAGGTTATACAACAATTGTTCAAAGTGGATTCAACTAGTAGTCGATAACCTTGTATGAAAAATTACAAAGAGCTTTATGAGCTCCTGTATGAGTTGTTAAGCTCTTTAAGTCATTTTGGTAGGCTGGCCATTCCTGGGAAGGTTCACCACTGTTCCAAGCTTTTTTCCATCTTGTCAATACTGGCTCTCACTATGGTTCACTGGAGTCCCAAAGCCTTAGAAATAACTTGGTATTCCTTTCCAGACTGATACATGTGTTTCTCATCTGTTCTTGAATTTCTTTAAATCACGACATGTGTTGGCCAGTTAAGTTTGGACAACTTTATTCCCTTAATAAATGAAATGTATTAAATAAATTAATTTAAATGCTAAATGCTTACATCTTTGTTTGGCCAATTACAGGGGACAAGTTATACACTACTCACAATATGTTAGGGATATTGTTATTTACATGAGTGCTTTTCATATTTGCTCTGAATTTGAATGAAATAAGTAAAATTTCCCTTTGATATTACTAACTTGTGGAAGAGTGGAACGCATTGCCTCAGAACAACATCATGAGGCTAGTGAGGAGCATGAGACGTCGCTGTCAATTTTTGTTATTTGGGGCTGTTTTAAAAGCCCTCCACTTGTAGACTATTTTCCGGACAGTGGGATGACTGATTTTAAAACCTTTTGAGATCTTTTTAAATCCTTTACCAGACTCATAGGCTGCTATATATATTTTTTTCTGAAGGCCTCGGGGAGCTCTTTTTCTCTCACCATTGTGCTCACTCTCACTTCAACAATAAGGAGCCCACCAATATAAATGTCTGAGGTTTAAATAGGGCAAGCCTAATTTAAAATGCTGAGTAATTATCTACTAATCATGTGCACCTGGTGTGATCCACCTGTGTGTGATTTTAGCCATTTTAAGTGAGAATAAATGTGAGGATGTCCTAACTTTTTCCTCAGTTAGAATATGCATTTTGTAGAATTACATTTACAGAAGACCTTGAAAAGTCTTAATTGTTGAGTTAAATTACTTGAATCTCTCAGTATTGTTAACATTGAGCTTAAATATCCATTTAATCCATTATTTGGTCTGTGAGCATTTTGCAAGACAAGCTAAATCTTATAAATGTTAACTTGTTAAACAAGCGAGGTTTTTATATACAAGTACTATAGTACGCATGCACTTTGTCTGCTGAGCATTACATGATCACAACTGAGCCAATGGTTCTTTTGGAGGTTTCATGGCTAAATTTGACCAGCCTGGTGGTCAATCTTAATTGATTGCACATTCCGCCAGTAAGAGCGGAGTGTGAAGGTTTAATTAGCAGAGTAAAAGCATTAAATATTGCAATGCACACAACATTATGGGTGACATATCAGAGTTCTTTGTGGTCTTTGTGATGTGTATCAAGAGCCACGGTATCCAGGGTAATGTCAGCATACTGTACCACCGAGAAGAATGAACCACATCCAACAGGAGTAACTGTGGACGCAAGAGGAAGTTGTCTGAAAGGGATGTCCAGGTGCTAAACCACGTTGGAGAGAGTGGACAGTATCGGTATCGGAACCTCGGTGTTCACATCACGCAGGACCTGTCATGGTCCTGTCACATCAACACCGTGGTGAAAAAGGCCCGGTAGCGTCTCTACCACCTCAGATGCCTGAGAGACCATAGAGAGCATCCTGATGGGAAACATCTCAACCTGGTTCAGGAACAGCACTATGCAGTACATGCGAGCCCTACAGAGGGTGGTTTGATCAGCTGAACGCATCATCTGTACCAAGCTCCCTGACCTTCAATCAAACTGTTCTCTCTATTGCGGTCAGGAAAGCGCTTCCGTTCTCCGAAAGGCCAACACAGAAAGACTGAGGAGGAGCTTCTTCCCGTAGGCCATATGAGCGTTCAATCACAACACCACACCACTACCACGCTTGCACATTTTGCAAACTTTTTACTGTTTACTAGGACACACACATACGGTCACACATGGAACATTGCACATTTTGCATATTTTTGCATCTTGCCAATAACTGGACTCGGTTCTACACTGCACTACATCACATTCCTATTATATTTAATTTTACTATATTTTTTTTTCTATTTTTAATATATATTCTTTAACTTCTTTATATTTCTATCTTATTCCACTATTTTATTAAAATTTTTAATATTCCTATTGCTGTACTTTATATAATGTAAATTTTGAAGTTTTTTTTATTCTCTTATTTTTTGTAATATTGAGGTCAACAGCAGTCGTATACATGATCACATATACATGACTGTGTATGTGATGAATAAATTTTGAATTTGAATTTTGAATTGAAAACCAAAATTGAAAAACCAAACCTTTGGTCACTCATGCCAATGCCAAACGTCAGTTTCAATGGTGCCTGCAGCGAAAACCTTGTGGGCTGTGGACAATGTGAAACATTTACTGTTCTCTGATGAGTCCACCTTCACTGTCTTTTCCACATCTGGGAGAGTTACGGTGTGGAGAAGCCCCAAAGAAGCGTACCACCCAGACTGTTGCAAGCATGGGGGTGGATCAGTGAGTGTTTGGACTGCAATATCATGGCATTTCCCAGACCCAATACTTGTGCTTGATGGGGGCGTCACTGCCAAGGACTACCGAACCATTCTGGAAGACTATGTGCACCCAGGGGTTCAAACATTGTATCCGGAAGGCGGGGCTGTGTATCAGGATGATAATGCACCAATACACATAGCAAGACTGGTGACAGAGTGGTTTGATGAACATGAAAGTGAAGTTGAACATCTCCTATGGCCTGCACAGTCACCAGACCCTGTCTAGGGTACCCTGCCTCCAGCCATACAGTATGTTACCTGGGATACTCTCCAGGCCCCCCATAATTGACTTTCAAAACAATTTGCAGTAAAACTCACTCACTCATGTATACTGCCTTATCTGATTAAATGGTATAGACAATGAGTGGATTTTACTGCAAATTGTTCTGAAAGTCAATAATAAAAATATTTGTTTGTTTCTATATGTTTACATTTTGTCTCAACAAATAGATTACCAAGTGCAGCAGGATTTTTTTTTTCTTTTTCATATGTATTTGTACAACTGTAATTATTTTCCCAAAACGCAATTATACCAAGCAGTTGCTAATGATTATCAATTTCATTTATAAGTTGAAATAGAGTAATTAAATGAAAGATAAACAGCTGGAGGCTGAAAACATGTTGACGAATAGCCAAACTCTGCTATAAAGGAGAGATTGTGGAAGACAGTTCATACACCATGGCAAGACAGCACAGCAACAAGATTCAGTTATACTGCATCAGCAAAGATTTCAAAGCAGACTGGGGTTTCAAGATGTGCTGTTCAAGCTATTTTAAGAAGTGCAAACGGGTCGTGTTAAAGACCGCAGTGCTTGGCCAAGGAAACTTAATGCAGCTGATGAATGACACAAAATGCTTACTTCCCTTCAACATTGCATGTGTAGCAGTGCGATCAGCAAAGCACGGGCAGAAACTAGTGGCAGCCAGGTACACCCGTCTCCTGTCCAAATAAATCTGGCCAGAAGTGGTCTTCATGTAAGAATTGCTGCCCAAAATCCAAAATGACATGGAAACAAGGCTAAGACTCAACTATGCACAGAAACACAGGACCTGGGGTGCAGAAAAATGGCAGCAGGTACTCTGGACTGATTAATCAAAATTTTAAATATTTGACTGTAGCATGACGCAGGTTGTTTGCAGAAGGACTGGAGAGTGGCACAATAATAAGTTTCTGCAGGCAACAGTGAAGGATAGTGGAGATTCCATGCAAGTTTTGGGCTACATTTCTGCAACTGGAGATTGGTCATTAATGGTGTTCTCAATGCTGAAAAAAACAGACAGATGTTATCCATCATACAAATTTATTGTGAAGCAAGAAAACGACCCCAAATGTACAGTGAATCTCCCTTGGAATGGTCTTTAGCGTAGAAAAGGACAAGGAGTCCTGGAAGTTATGGTTTGGCCCCCACAGTGCACTGATCTCAACATCATCGATCTGTCAGATTACATGAGGGGACCGAAGGATTTGAGGCAGCCTACATCCACAGAAGATATTGTAACAACCTGTCTGCAGAGTTTATTCTATGGGGCGTGGTGATGGCGGAGAGGTGAACACAACGTTTTGGCTGGAGCTCTGCGCCACTCGGTTTTCTTTTTCTTTTACTCGCCATTTTCTTGTTTATCCTATAAAAATTTACATTAAGGAAGGTAATCTAAAATGAACATTTAATGATATGTCCTTAGAAGACTTTTTTTGGCCACAATCTTTTCAGAAAATGGTGAGAACCCAAAATAATAAAGACAAAAAAGACCCTCGCGGTGAGTGTGGCTCACAGGCCGACTCTCAGGTTTCTGGTGAACTCGACCCTGCTCTGACTAAGGCCTTTGACCCGATGACCACAAACATTATTATCTATTATAAGTAATAGATGAAAAGCTGAATCCTCTCGCCGCGACTATTCACAAGCACTCGGCAGAGCTCCAGGCTGTTAGTAAGCAACTGGAGGAAGCGGAGGCTTGGATAGCAGCGTCGGAGAGTGCTACCGCTACACATGAGCCTAGGATTAGCGAGTTGGAGAAACAGGTTAGGGCACTGACCGAGAGCTTGAACATGGCTGAGAACTACAACAGACGGCTGAATATTCAGGTTTTCGGCCTGCCAGAGGACACAGAGAAAGTGAGTCCGGTGGATTTCTTTGAATCTTGGCTGCCAAGTTTTCTCAAAATAACAACTAAATCTGGGTGTATTAAATTGGAAAGAGCTCAGCGTTCACTCGCAACAAAGCTGAATGCGACAAACAGGCACTGGCCTCTGTTGCTGCGTTTTCACACATTTAGAGATAAACAGAAGGTGATGGATGTGGCACGACATGCCAGTCAAAGAGAGGATGCTTTAACCTACAATGCATCTAAGCTTTCGTTCTATAATGACTTCTCCGCTGCAATGATTAAGAAACGTAAGGCTTTTGATGAGGTGAAACGGCAGTTTCGGGAGTGTAACATACCATACGCCATGCTCTTTCCAGCTACTCTCTAATGACTCAGGGAGGCTCCAAGAGGAGGTTTCACGCACTGCAAGAGGCACGCGATTACCTAACCTCTCTGCCTGAGACATAATCCTGTGGGACAGAGTCATTAAGCATCATTAAGCACAGGTTCATAATATGCCTTCTGTTTTTTGCAAAATGTGTTCATGAAAATGTTTACTTTTCAACCGAGTGGTGGGAAGTATTATACGTAACTTTAATACACTGGCCACTTCGAGGAGATGGTTTTGAGCTCTTTACGGCCGTTTTGTTCTAGGCAGTGTCAATTTGTTTTTCATTATTATTTGTAAGGTTTATGTTTGGTGCTAGGTTTCTCCTGAGTGGAGGAAAAGCCCTCCCTATGTTCTTGTTCTTCACTCGTTTTGTTGTTTTCTTCATTTAGCTCGGTATATACATGTCAGTGGGTTAAGTCAGATTTTATTAAGACATTTTTCTCCCTTTTTAAGTTCGATCTACTTGGGTATCAAATATCATGGGTTATAGGGGTGGATCATCCTGTCAGTATAATAACTAATATGTTTAATGTACACATTTAAATTAAGCACTCTTAAGCTCTGTTCCTGGAACATCCATGGTCTCCATAAACCTGCCAAGATTAAAATTTCAGAAAAAAGAGGCATTCTACATTGCCTTCCTGCAGGAAACCCACCTGGAAGATAAGGACAATGTTAAATTGCAGAGGGACTGGGTAGGGCATGTTTTTGCTACATCATACTCTTCATTTAGCAGAGGTGTGACCATCCTGGTTAGTAAAAAGCTTATTTTTAAGTACCTGAACTGTGTAAAAGATAAACAGTGTCGTTATGTGATTGTCGTTATGTGATTGTAAAGGGTGTTCTTTCAGGCAGCGTTGTAACGTTTATGAATATCTATTCCCCACTGGCTGTTACCTTGATTTCCTATCTAAGGCATTTGCAGAATTTACTAAATTCGCTTTGTGGGAGGAGATTTCAACTGCCATCTCAATCCTTCTCTGGATAAACTTTCACCTGGTACGTCCCCACTCTCAAAACGTACTAGAGTACTCACTTCTATATGTCAAGATATAGGATATTCTGATGCGTGGCAGACGCTCCACCCCAAGGAGTCAGAGTTTACCTTATTTTCTGCCCCCCACAAAAGTTACTCTAGAATTGACTATTTTTTCATTCCTTCGACAACGATTCTATTTTCTGATTGACTTGACAGCATTTGTTTAACTTTTGCACAGTGCCTAATCATTTATATAGAACAATTAATTTGCATATTTTTTCCTGTGTGATAGAATTTTCTTCACCATGATCAGACTCTGTTTTATTCTGCGTCATCTGAGATCTGATCCAAACCTGACGGCATGGCAAAAAGTCCCCTAGGTAGGGATCAAGGGCTATGGTTTTCAATGTTTATAAATAGAGAGTTTGGGATTTAAATGATTCAATGGAGTGGGTACACAAGAAGCAGAGCCACCTCATACCTTCACAACACCCTAAACATACAGAGAACACCTCCTGACTTACTGTAACGCCTAGTTCTAGATGTGTAGAGGTCCTGTAGTGACAGACACTGGTCCACAGATGATTTCTTCCTTTGCAGGAGTTAAACAAGCAGCACAGGTTGCTAAAACATCCTAAAGGGCAAACCAGTGCAGTGTTGTGTGTACCTGACTACACGCACTTGCAGACACGAGTCATAAAAAAGTGAAGACATGACCTTTGAGACCTGAGAACTGTATTAATAAAATTGTACATGTATATGATTAGAAAAAGGCAGAGAAATTGTCTGGCTTTAGTACCATAAACATTTTTAAAAGGAAAACAATCAGGAGGAACTATAGATTATACATTTTTTGAGATTATCATCACAGAACTTTATAAATTAATAAACAAAAATAATACGCATGAATACATAATAAAGATACTTTGTTTTTGTAAATATGTTTTTAGCAGTTTTTATCTTTATAATCAAACGATAATAGACATTATCAAAGTAAGAATACATTAATGCTGCACAATTAATTGCATAAAATTCAAAATTGCAATATGGACCTGTGCAATTATTTACTTGCAAAAGGTTGCAATTTTTTAGGTACTGTATGCATAGTCAGGAATTTATATGGAGTTTGTCAGTAATTTAAGTATTTGTTTTCTTATTTATTTTTTTAAAAATACATTTGAATAAAAAATGGTGCATTTAATGGTTAAATTGTGCAGTTTAAATTGCAATTGCCATATGTGTCAAAACAATCACAATGTTTTTGTGATAAAATCATGCAGCCCTAGAAAACATCATTAATGTTTTAAAAAGTTAAAGCATTTTTCCCCAATAATAAAAAAAAGTTAATTGTGATACAGATACAGTCTTTGGTACTCAGTTGACAAACAAAAGATATCCAGACTCACAGACACAAGATCTATGAGGTCCTTGAAAAATGCTTTGCATTAAAAACTAAAAGGTTTTTAGAAAAGTCTTTAGCTGTAAGGCGTCTTCGACAGGTAAAAGCTCGGGATAGAAGCTCAGCCCTGTGAGAAGCTCGATGTCTCGTATCCGTGCCACATGAAACTGAATCCAGTTCTGAACCCAAGAATAATCGCTGCTGTTCTGTACAAGCAAGATTTATACATTTCTGTTATTAGAATCAACTTTCAAGCTCAACACTCAATCTTCAAACCCACTTCATAAGCATTTTAAAATCTGTCAATGTTTTAAAACTTATTCCGACAAAAACAGGGACTGCAGTATTTACAAGAGAACTATGCTTACATGACAGGTCTCAATGTTATCTGGACGGTGAGGCAGAATAAATGATACGGCCTCAATTGGACTCTTGCATTGGTGTAGGGGTTGATGTACATTCCTACAACTCATCAAGATCACGAAGAAGTGAGTGGGTACAGGTACGTCATTCCTGTTACAGACAAAAAGCACAGTATTTTGCAGTTTGCCACATTTTCACTAGATGTGCAATGTTATACACATTTTAACAAGTTAACCTAATACTTAGAGATCTCCAAAATGTGAGTTATTGTGGCTGCAGCACAACTCAAATCCTGCATTCTGGTATTGCTGAACTTGCTTCTGTTTGACTTCTGATTAAAAGGGACTTGGGCTACAAATGGGTTACTGCCCAGCCATGCCACTACGTGGGAGTGCATTTTTATAGCCAATCATAACTCTGGAAAAAGAAACTTCCCTTAAAACTGAGCTGAGCTAGAGGAGAGGTTATGCTAAATTATGCAAAATACCCCCTCATACCCACTTTTGCCTTGAATGAAATCATACCAGGTTGAAAATCTGAACATTAAATCTTAAAGCACATTTATAGACAAGAATAAAGAAGTTGACTAACCTTAATCCATTTCAATGTCCAAAACTTATTTTAAAAAAGTTCATTTTAAATAATAGGTGACTTCTAATATCAGTACATTTTAAAAGATTTTAAAAAATACAAAATAACTATGGCCAAATAACTCACTTCATCTTCCTTTTCATGACGTCGTATTTTCCATCAAAGTCCTTATCGAAAACTGGTCCACTCATGACATTTACGCCATTCATATTTTTTGAATATTTTACCACAAGAACATTATGGAAATAGTCCCAAATTCCTGAAAGAAAAATAAAGTAAACCTGAAACATAAATTCAATGCACTTTGAAAAATGACTCAAATATTAGCTCAGTATTTATAAAAGTAATGTGTGAAGCTAGTGCCCTCTCTTTTAATTCTGTTTTTATTTATTTATTTATTTTCCTGTAAAAACAAAATAACTCATCTGATCATGAAATTCACCCACCCACGAATAACAAAATCAACAAAAAGGAATCCAAAAAGATAGAAAATAATGTGGGCAATACTAAATATTCCCCCTTGTTCAACAACTTGTAGATCAACTTTTAGGATCAATACCTTGAAGTAATTATTTTCTGTATGACTTAGTCTATCACATTGTTTTGGTCCATTATTTTTTAACAACATTGCTCCAGTTCATTTAAGTTTCTGGGCATTTGCTTATGCACGGCTCTGTTAAGGTCCAGCATTTCAATAGTGTTGGGGTGTGGATATTGACTAGACAATTCCAAAACCTTGATTTTTTTTATTTTTCTGCCATTCTGATGTAGATTTACCAGTGTGTTTCGGATCATTGTCCTGTCTCATGACTCAATTTTGATCAAGTTTTAGCTGTTAGACATGTGGCATCACATTTGTCTCTAGAAAAGTGTGGTATACAAATGAGTTCATAGTCGACTAAATGACTGCAAGGTGCCCAGGCTGAAAAAACAAGCCCAAATTATCAGCCCTCTACCACAATGCTCGAGGTGTTTCTGCTGAAATGCTATTTGGTTTAGGCCAAACATGACACTGGGCGTTAAAGGCCAAACAACCCCACTTTATTATTAAGGCAAAACCACCTCGCTATATTATCTTTCACTTGTAATGTTGAACTTGTAATGTTGTTAACACATACCTGAATGGTCCACACCAGCAAACTGCCAAATTTTTTTTTTATCTTTATATTTTACGCTTTTAGAGGTCTGCACATCGGCTGAAGGTCAATTAATTAAGGCCTGATGATTAGCGGGACCTGGCTGCAACTTACCTTCTTAAGTCCTGCAGAATCAGTAAGGGAGTACTTAGTATAGCCTGCATGGTTTTTTTATTTAGGCTTAATTTTTGTTAAATAAATAATGTAAATAATTGTCTGATGGTGTATTTGCCTAATACAAAAACATATTATATTACATGTTATACAAAAACATACATTAAAAGAGGGGGCACTAACAGTTATGACTGTAAAAGACATGAACACCTACCTGCAAACCCTGTTTTGCCCTGTTTACATGAACGCTAGATTTCCCTGTTATCAGTCTGATTGTGTTAATATCCATGATTGGATCTCTCTTTTGGATTGTTTTGCCCTGCTGCCCCATGTTTACCCTGGCTTTAATATGGAATTACCTTTGAATACTGTAAACATTGGTGCCATGTTACTTGTGATGAGTGAGTCAGACTCAGTTCCATATGAAGTCAAATCTGTAGAGGAAGTTGGGCTTGTTAAATAATGTAAAAATATAATCTAAAAATACATACATATATACATGTGAGTTGTTAGGTCTGTATAATTTCAGTAAGTGTGTGAACCTACTTGGAGGATGGAGAAATCCGTATGTTAGTGGTTGGTTGTCCTGGTAGGAGGAGCAGTTCTGACTCGCTTCGGCTGGAACACGCACATCTGCACGAACACACTCTTCCTGTGAGGAACTTACGGGTTGCCCTCCAGACTGAGTGAGTATGAGAGCGAGATAAAAAGAGAGCGAGAGAGAGAAAGGTGTACATAATGTAAGCATGTCTTGTGAAATGCAGTGAAATTTTCCCCCGTAATTAGTTTATCTATAAAAATGACCCTTTTTATCTCTGGTTATGTATATTTATAATGATTTGCTTGATATGAAGAAAATACTGTACCTTAGCAAACTCTTTTTGTGCATGCCTTTACAAGATTGGTGCGACTATACTCAAGGGACTCAGGGGATAATTATCCAAAAGATTAACATTTCTAAATAGTACTGCCACACACTAGTCTACAGTAGATTGTCAACCAGAAGTTGCCTATTACCGCCGCACTCACCGGCACAGCAAAATGACAGCGGCCAAAATAAATCAGTCACATTTCAAAGTCATTCGTGAAATGACCACCAGGTGACGCAAAAGGACATTTTGCAAAACAGCTATAGTTGCTGCGGTTTTTAATTGTTATTAGAGCTTAAGTCACAAAAAAAATCATAACAATATGTTGTATCGAAGAAATACTAGAGTGATGGGAATTTCCACATCTGAGTACTTTATACAACAAACATGAAAAATCTGAACCAGAGCTATTGACATTTACTGTACAATAATGAGTAAAAAAAACATTTAAATGTTGTTTAGACAGCCGATCAAGTTCGCTAGCTGAGTATTTTATTTGTACAAAGAATGAACTGTTATAGAGCCTATCTCTGTTTGTATCTGTTTATTGTTATTATTTTTTTTTAAAAAGTCATATTTAAAGACATCAAACTTTAACTATAGAAATAACTAGAAAATATTCTTTCAGAATAGAACATTAGAATAACAAAAAAAAAATTGTCTTACATTTGTGTAAATGTTTCATAGGAGTTTTTTTCAGGAATTTTGTTGTACCAAATTACACTTATGCAGTATAATCAGGGCCTCTTAATTCACTATTCATTCTCAGTTGCTATTGTTTTAGTGTTAATGTGCATGCTTTACAATGTCAGACAACATTCAAATGCAAATAATTCACCCTTCCCCAGGTGTGAACATGTCTCAGCTGTTCACACCTGTACATTAAGATTCCTCACACAAAAACAGTGAGGCCAGAGAGAAAAACAAAAATGCATCCTTCCCAACTTTAAGCTAACTTAAGCCAGCTCCTTGGATGAGATTACTTTTAAAACCCTCAGGGTCTGAAGCCTTTCTGAAGACCTGCAGTGCTTCAGGCCTCTTCTTAGATTTGTGTACATTTAAAATCTTCTGGATTCCAGATTCTAAAATTGACATTGTTATTGTTTTTAATCCCTGGAATGGAAGTGATGGAGATTTTCCTTATTATAACATGCGTTATACGCATTTACTGTACTTGTACAAGGACGATGTGAAGCTGCAAGTAAGCGTTCTGATCACACAGTAACTCTGGATGGCCTTTCTATTTAATCATATGCTGCAGTAAAATACCTGGGTGTGATTATAGATTCCAGTCTTTCTTTTGAATCTTATGTAGATATGAGGGGGTATCAAAAAGTTTTGAGATTTGCTCTGTTAACAAGCTCTGTTTTTTCACCGTATGTTCCCCCTTAGATGGCTTAAAACCTGGCAGTAGAATTTATAAGATTTTTTTTTTTTTGCCATTTATGAAGGTCAATGCTCCCTTTGACTGTGCGTGCAGCCTTGTTTTGCCATCTGTTGGCGTGTTACAGAACACGTTTCAAGCCATGAAACTTTCTGACCCCCCCCCCAGTCTTACTAGGAACACATTGTCAGTACATGATGCAGAAAAACTAGTTCATGATTTTGCCACCTAGGTTAAATTATTGTAATGCTTTAATTTCTGAATGTTCAACTAGAACCAGATGATATTACCACATCACCCCATCTTATCCACATTGCATTGGCTCCCAGTGAAATTTCGCATTGATTTTAAAACACTGCTATTGACCTGTCAAGCACTAAATGGTCTTGCACAGAGTATTATGATGAACTGGTATGTTTGGATGCTGTCTTTCCCACTCTCACTCAGGTTTGTTGATGAAGTGGTTGCCATTTACCCCTTATGTATGTTAGTTTTGCCAGAATATAGTACTTGTGCACTCTGCACAAAATATTGTATACATTCATTTTATGCATTATGTGACTATGACCATACCTAACTGTTCTCTCTCTTGCTTTCTCTCTCCCTCTGTCTATCAAACTACACATGGCGCTCATGACTTGCCAGTGATGCAGACCCCCTCGGTCCTCCGAATCTGCTTCTGTTTGGAAAACTCGTTGCATGAAGACCTCTGGTTTGCTGCTGAGGATGGCCCCGTGTTGTCTGCTTGGTATGCGTGTGATGACTGGGGACAGTTCCAGTTAACCATGAAGATAGTCTTGGACTCGGATGATGCAGACAGTTGTATTCTGATGACTTCTTACTGCAGTCGATCAGTAGTTCAGGACTAAAATTTCCACAAAAATAACTAAAGTGGACTTCATATTAACTTTATACTATATTCATATTATTATACTGAACCTCCAGTCTCATAGCACACAGTATGACTGCAGATCGATCCCTGCTATTCATTATCACCCAAAAGAGGATGGGTTTCCTCTTGAGTCTGATCATCTCAAGGTTTATTTCTATTGCCATCTCAGGGAGTTTTTCCTTACCACTTTCACCCTCAGCTTGCTCAACAAGACAAACTGTTAATTATTATTTATACATATTTCCTCACACTTTTCAAACTAATTTCCATAATTTTTTATTCCGTAAAACCCCTTTCGGGAATCAACATTGTCAAAAGCGTTTTATAAATAAAACTGAATGGAATTGAATTTTGAATAAGCTTGGCCCTGTAATATTCCCAAACAGACAAATGCACCCTCAACTTATTTGTAGGATGGATGCCCACCCTTACACTGAGGCTTCAAAGCCCCTTTGAACACTCTGGAAACAAAATAAATCATAATTAAAGAGTAGCCAGACTGACCCTTTTTCCCAGTGACTTATCCTTTAACCCCAAAAAACTTGTTTTATAAGCTTTAGATAGAAGCTCCACAAGTCGGCTTTTCAAAGATTAGCCGCACTGAGAGAGACTTACCTGGCAGGTCACTTCAGCTGGAGCACTGTTATGGCAGCACATACAGCAGGGATACTAAGCTTTGTACCCAGGAGTGGGGTAAAAAACTGTTCTAAATATTTTCTGTTAAATATAGATTTCTGTATCAAACTTGTAAATTATGAGAGCTGGGGAACTGAAATTAAGTTAGACCTGAGTTCTGCAGTGGTTCTGAAACCTGGTAAACCTGTTCCCCAGTCAATTTCTGTTGGAAGTGTACTAGGCACAGCAAGCTGGAGGGTTGGAGTAATTATTTCTCTTGGCTAGCCTGAGAGCAGTTAGGGATCCCCTAGGAGGAGAAAGGGATAGGCAGTCTAGGCATATTTGCTTCTCCTTTGTTTCTCCTGCTGCCACCACTACCCTGAAGTGGACTTAAAGCACTATTAAGAATGGATGGAAAGATGGATTGTTTCTGAGGCCATGTTGCAGCCACAGGTCTGAAATAAACCTGTGGTGGTATGCATTATATATACAGTATACAGTGGGGGAAATAAGTATTTGATCTCCGACAGATTTTCTAAGTTTGCCCACTTACAAAGAAATGAAGGGTCTATCATTTTTATCATAGGTTTATGGTAAAGGACTGAGACAGAATATCAAACAAAATCCAGAAAAAGCACATGATACAAATGTTATGAATTAAGTTGCATTTCAATGAGGAAAATAAGTATTTGATCCCCAAGCAAAACATGACTTAGTACTTGGTAGAGAAACCCTTGCTGGAAAGCACAGTGGGAA
>JAQMYG010000012.1:28704133-28715664 GCA_030014215.1 Clariallabes teugelsi
GTAGAACCATCTCAAGGATGATCAGAAGAAATGGACAGCACCTGAGTTAAATATATGAGTGTCACAGCAAAGGGTCTAAATACTTAGGCCCATGTGATATTTTTGCAGATTTATTAAAAAAGAAAAACTGAAATGTCAACAATTCTGTGTTTTTCTGTCAATATGGGGTGCTGTGTGTACATTAATGAGAAAAAAAATTTAACTTAAATGATTTTAGCAAATGGCTGCAATACGTATAACAAAGAATGAAAAATTTAAGGTGGTCTGAATACTTTCTGTACCCATTGTAAATAGTGATGTACTGTATTGTTTTGTGTAAAATAACTCGAAGCAAATATTGAGCAAATAATAATTTTCTCTCTCTATACCACCCTCAGAAGCATCTTTTTTTGGGAGGTAAGGGGCAGTGAGACCGCTTATGCATCTGTTGTTTCACTTGAACACTGCGACGCTAAAATATACAGAACCTGAGCCATGCAGGGTAGGGTGTATGGTTAGTGTTAGACAAAATGGCTGGGTATCCGCAATGTACTGTACTCACAGTACACAGTACACTCACGCGTATACTCACAGAACCAATGCCCTTATTTTCTAAATCTCACTCCAAGCTTTACTGAAAAGTTAAGAACCCTGAAAACTGCATGATAAATTTCACTGAATTTGATCTCATCTGACAGAAGGTTAGTTGGCTGTAGTTTCTTTTAACAAGAAAATGTTTAAAAAAGATATTTTGTGTTTATATATGACTATAAAGTATGTTCAAACACAAATTATTACTTTGGTTACTGGTGTGCATGTACTTACTGGTTCACCATGGTACCAAAAGGGGTTAAACTTCTCCTCTTCTTTCAAACTGAAGAAGGCATTACGAGTAACATCATACATCTTATTGTCCACGATACCATGTGACTCTGGATATAACCCCTGTGAAAAATTATATACACATTTAATTCCCAACCTGAATAAGTGTTTTAAAAATATATATACATTCTGCTACCTTTTACTAAGTGTTTTTTACTTACAGTAACGATGGTGTAATGGTTGGGAAAAGTCTTTGTAGGATATGCAGAACGCATATATTTTGCAGAAATTCCACATGTTCCTGTAAAAGTCAATGTAAACTGTTTTTCTTAATAACTCCCTAAATCTTAAAAACAGAAACCAGTCTTTTTTGACCTCTTCTGTCTTCTGTATTCATTTGCACAGAACCACTCATAAAATAAATGAATCAATAACATACTTAGCTTTTTGATGGTTGAAAGCTGGTCTCCATAACGCTTCAAATACTCTGCTCTGAAGCCATCCATCGATATTAGAATTAATGGAGGTTTGGAAAAACTGTCCAAAAAAAAAAAAATGCAATTTATTCTACAATATCTACAATGAATAACAATATTCCAGAGTAAAGATGTTACATTGGTTCATGATTTAGTCTTTTGAAATGAGTCACTTAATACAGATGAGTCAGGATTCATCACTGCCACAGACTGAGACATTCTTGTTTCTTTTAGTTACTCAGAACTCAGACACAAGACTCAAGAATGAGCCAAAAAAAAAAGTTTTTCAAGAGAAGCTCAGCATGCTTTGGGAAATTACTGAGGAAGAAAATTGACTGAACATATGCATATATGCATATGGCACCTTGAAAATCTGCCATCGCTTCACTCATCAATGTGGTGCCTTTCGAGTGGATCGGGATGGGTCTCATTGGCCTGCTTCCAAAATCAAATTGCACCACCTGCTACCCAGAAGCAGGGCCTCTTCAAAAAGCCACCTCTAAAAACATTTCAAGGGAACTGGTTCTCCTGTTCGCCATGTCGGCTTAATGAAACAGCTGCTCACACACAAAGGTACGCTGTTCATGTTAAAATTACTGTTAGATGTGTGTTCGCTGTTGCAGGTCAAGCAGATCCACACATCCGTGTATCATCCGGAAACTGAGAGCCTGGTGGAAAGGTTTAACTAGACATTGAAAGGGCTGCTGAAGTGAGTGGTAGATCAAGGAGGATGGACGTGGGACCAGCTACTGACATATATTCTGTGAAATGCCTCAAGTCTTCTTTTGGTTTACCTCCTATGAACTCCTGGTTGCAAGATGGCCACATAGTCTACTTGACATGGAAAAGGAAGCAATGAAAGAGCAGCCATCCCCATTCAGATTGGTGTGAATCAGAATCGACAGCAGCACAGAACATGTGCAAAAAATGCAGAAGAAAACTTAATGCATTCTCCCAGTGGCTTTAAAACCTGGAACACACCCAAGCCAAGCAGCACCGTGCTTACAATCATCCTGCACAGCCCAAAGAGTTTAAACCTGGAGATTGTGCGCTACTGCTTCTCAGCTCTAATTCCAAGTGGAAACAGGGCAAGCCAGAACACAGGCCCAAGCAGAGATATGGTGAGCAAGTTCTCTTTTATTAACAAAAATAATTAAATAATTTAAAAAGAGTGAATAACAAATATAATTGTTTTAGCTAAGGCTTCCTTTAATCTTTCAGGACAGTCAGTATAATAGTCTGCATAAGTTTTCCTTTGCTTGTGGTGATGTTCAAAACAAATAATAAATGTTAATGTTTGCTTCCAGTAAGGATTTAACAAGAAATGTCCTTCAGGATCCATAATGGTAATCTAGGTGGTTTAGGGACTCTTTTAAAAACATATTGAGAATCATTTATTAAATTCATAGTTTAAGAAAAAGTCAAAATACTGTTCCAAAATTGTATGAGTTTGAGAGAATATTGTATGAGAAAATATTTATTGTCCAGCTGTCAGGAATTGGGCCTGGGATGTAGTAAGTAGCAAGAAATAATTATGTTATTCAATGTACTGAATAATGAGAAACAGATGAGTGTGTTGTAAAATCACATGACATGCAGGAACTGATGGGTAGTGTAGTTACGCCCATGGCTTTAAAAAAGGAGGTTTGTATTTTGGAATGGCAAGCCAAAGATCATAAATCTAATAACCTAAAATAACCCCCCAAAAAGCTCCAAGAGACACAACTTGTGTCCTAGCCACCCTTCCATGAAAGTCTCACTTGTTCATTCTGTTTCTGATTGTGCTGTCATGTACAGTATCTAAATGCTTAAAATGTGCTTGCAAGTGTCACATGATGTATCTTTTGGGTTTTTATGTATATCCCTGAGCTTAAAACATCTGCCATTAGGGTGAATTTGCTTGGATGGTCACTCCTGGGGACGATTAACAACAGCCTTGAAGGCTATTCACTAGCTTTTCCTTCTCATTATAGAATGGTAGATTTCAAAATGTTTGAAGATGATCATATACAGTAACCCTTCCCAGATTGATGTGCTTCAAAAGCTGCTTCTGAGTTGGTTTGCAGCAGTAGCCCTCACCACATGCCTTTGATGCACAGGCATCACATGATATATTCTGGAGTGAGATTTTCCTTTTTAATCCTGAAATATATATTTCTTCATGTGATATAAGACATAATTAAACACATACCATTCATCCCAATCAATGTCAGACTTCCAACACCTTTCAAATTCCATTTTAATCCCTCCTTGGAGTCCTGTTAAACGAACTAGAGAGTTCTGCCCACTGATACTCTTGCTAGTGGTTTGGCTGCCCTGGCATATTTCTCCCCAGGGCAAAGTCTGCATGTCTTAGCCATAACCTACTGTAATGGTTGGATTATGCTGGAGTGACATCAAACCCAGAGTTTATGGCCATTATTATTTCACTAAAATTTGTGAATCAACCAGTATTCACATTTACATGTACAACATTTGGCAGATACCCTTCTCTAGAGTCACTAGAATGGGGGGATTAACCCATGTACCTAATAAACTGATAGGTCTTCACTTTAGATGTTGTTTAAATATTGCAAGTGACTCAGTTGTGCAGACCTTCAGAGGAAGTTCATTCCACCACCTAGGTGACAAAACAGAAAACAGTGTAGAGGCATGTCTTCCTCGATCCCAGAAAGAAAGTGAATGAAGTAATTAGATGCTGGGCCATTTATGGCTTTGTAGGTGAGTATCAGTGTTTTGAAACTGACGTGGGAAGCCAAAGGAGGGAGCAATGGGGTGTTGTGGGAGAACTTGGCACAATCATTAAGACTTAAATTATGTTAGTGTGCTTTTTTTTAAAAAATATCCTTATTTATTAACTCTCATATTGTTACTTACTCAAACTTCTGTTATGTGTTGTGTTGACACCTTAGTATGAAACAGTTGTTTCCAATTGAACTACCCAGGATGATTGATGTGCACATGATTAATCTATCTTGTTGAACCCTGGCTCTGAGTCTCCTGATTCCTTTGTTGTCCAGTGCTCTGGTCATATCCAAAAGGAATTATGAACAACAGTTGTAAATCCATGTCCCAGCACTGTTATGCTGCAACTGCAAAATATTGCCATGTTTACCAAGGATCTGTACCAAGGATTAAAGTCCCTTAAATGCTCTTTAACGGCACAGTGGCTTAGTGGTTAGCACTTTTGCCTAGCACCTCCAAGTCCCAGGTTCGATTTCCACGGGCTGTGCCTGTGTGCATGGGGTTTGCATGTTCTCCCTGTGCTTGGTGGTTTTCCTCCAGGTTCTCCGGTTTCCTCCAACAGTCCAATGTGAATGTTGACCAGAGGTCCCACCACGAATGTAAAAAATGGGACATAAATAAAATGGTCCCCATTGGCCTCCTAGTTCGACTGGATGGAAATGCTCTTTACACATACTTTACCTGTTACAGTAACACTTAGGCCATAGCTTCAAAGTGCACAAACTTTAGACATGCACATGAACATGTAAGCATGCACATAACATTTTGTTATAACTGTATTACATACCTTTCAGGGCACTGGGGTGTCTTAATATCCTCACATTCATCTTCTAGCCACCCCTTTACTCCTGCACAAAATGATAAATATACAGTAAGGTATGTTTAGTCAAAGTTTTTTTTAAAAGATCCCTTAAAGGAGCAAAAAGAAATGAAATACATTCACTATTCACATTCACTTCATGTGCTTGTTATGAATTTATCCAGTAACTGAATCTTGTGGGAGCAGCACAAACCAAAAGGTCATACGTATACAGGTTGACAACTTTACATAATGATCAAATCACATATCAGAATGGTGAAAAATATTATTAGAGCCTGCAGGATGAAAGCCCCTGTTGAAGATGGAGATTTCAAACTCTGAGGTGGATAAGCTACAACAACAGATGACCACATCAGGCACAACACCTGGACATGTAAAGCTTAGAAAACAGAATCACTTTTTGTCTTTTCTTCAGTCTTCAATTATGTAGTGTGGGTGAATCTGTGCCTTTGTGAATCTGTGGTACTGTAGCCTTTATCTACCTAGGTGGTATAAGGAGTGATTATTGAGTTATTGGTATTGAGTTACCATGTCCTTCATTGCAGCTCAAACCAGTTTCATTCAGCGTCTCTTATCAGCAAGGCGTTTCTAGCCATAGAACTGTCACTCAGTCATTTGTTTTTCAAACCTTTCTGTGTAACCTCTGGAGACATGTGTGTGAAATTTCCAGCAGGAGATCAGCAGTATCTGAAACACTAAACTGGCTCATCTGGTGTCAATGACCATGTCACAAAGAACAGACTTTTTCTCCATTTGTAATGTAAACATTAATAGAAACTCTTGACCTGTTTCTGAATGAGTGTATGCATTGTGCTGCTGCCACATGATTGGATGATTAGACAGTTACACAACTGAACATGCGATCCTAATAAAGTTTCTAATAAGATGCCATAGTTATATAGGGTACAAGGTACAAATTACAGCACATTTGAACAAAACCTGAATATTTAATATTAAACAATAAACTGTCTGATAGGACTATAAAAAAAAACAGACAGCACAATGGCACAGAAGAACCTTTATATGCCACCTCTTAATAAATAAACAAATAAAAAACCCAGGTTCTAGGAATGTGAAAGTTAGAAAAGCACCCAAGCCTACATGTACTCTTTAGCCAGCAGCTAAGACTAGTTATTGAGTAACTAAGATCAGTCTGACCAGTGCAACTGCCCTGTATGACCCATGCTTTTACATTAAAGGTTCTCAACTTTTCCTGATGAGTTTGCAATAAGTACTATACAGTGTAAACAGTAGCCTGTCCTAATTCCCTTTACATGTACAGTAATATGTTACATAATCTCAGTCTGAAAGCACAGACAAGTGCACATGCTTGAACTGCTTGACAGACTGTCAATATGACAAGTTCCCTAGATAAAATACTAGCTGAAACTAGACACATCAAATCCCAAATGGAGAAATATATTCACTCATTGGTCACCTGTTCAACTGCTTGTTAATGCAAATATCTAATCAGCCAATCACATCGCAGCAACTCAATGCATTAGACATGGTCAAGTTCAAATCAAGCATCAGAATGGGAAAGAAACATGTTGAACACAGAAGCAGATGGGCTACAGCAGCAGAAGGTCACACTAGGCGCCACTCCTGTCAGCTACGAACAGCAAACTGAGGCTACAATTTGCATGAGCTCACAAAAAATGGACAACAGAAGACTGGAACAATGTTGCCTGGTCTGATGAGTCTTTGGTTTCTACTATGAAATTCAATGGGAAGGGACAAAATTTAGCCTAAATAACATGAAAGCATGGATTCAGCTTGCCTTGTTTCAACAGTTTAGGTTAGGGGTTGAAGGTATTATGGAAGGGGGGAGGGTCAAAACTTTTTTCACCAAGGGCCATATGCAGTAAAATACACAAATAGCCAGGCTCCAGGTGAAGTACGTATTGCCTGGTTCATTTAAGTAAACTAAATCAATCAGCCCATAACACTGCTTTTCATGAATGGGATTTTTTTTTAGAACAAAAAAGGTTAGCAGTTCATTCTCAAAACAGCTGCCTCTGATTGCTTCTGGATGGTGGTCCTTCTTAATAGACCTGGAGGGGGTGGGGATATAAAATAAATTATATACAGTACTATATTTCAAGCTTGTTATGCAAATAAGTTTGAATTGTTAACAGATCAACTAATATTTGTTTTAAAAATGCTATCAACATAAAATGATTACATTTATTAAGTAATAGGGCTTAATAACACATGGAACGTGTAATATATTTTGAACTTGGGGAAAACGGTTGCGCTCAGTGGGAACAATGATGCTGCGCTTTGGCCTGCAGGATTGCTGGCAGGTCCGGAGTCTGTTTTGTGGCTGAGAGACGAAGGACGTCACAGAGATGGTCGTTGGTCATTTTGGTTCTCAATTTGCTTTTGTTCAGCCTCATCAAAGAAAATGTTTGTTCACATATGTACGTATGTTGAGCCGAACAGACTCATCATTCTTTTTGCGTGGCGTCTCGTCAGGCTTCTTCCAAGCTCCAGTAGAAGTCATGTAAGGAGAGAAGCTGATGTTGATTCTTCAGAGAATCATCACATTGCATTTCTTTAAGTTTTAATTGCAGACTCTCTTCCACTTCTTCTGCATTTATCATGAAGGGAGTCACGAACAGCTTGATATTGTTCTCAATGGTAGAAAAATCTTGGAGGCGCTGAGAAAATTCTGTCATGAGAGATGTGATCACAGACACATATTTCCCCTTTTTATCAGAGAGATCGGCCTTTGGAAAGGCAGATCTGAATTCGGACAGTGTGGGGAAGTGCGCGACATTGAAGGTGCGCCACTGCCTTAAACAGTTGGAGCTTCACACAGAATGCTTTCATGTGTGCGTGAAGCTGCGGTACAAGTTGGTCTTTGCCTTGTAAGTTTTTGTTGAGTGTGTTAAGGTGTTCCGTGAAATCAACTAAAAACACCAGGTCTGCCAACCATAGAGGGTCACTCAGTTCGTGAAGAAGTCGGTCCTTTTCTTTCAAAAACAGATCGATCTCTGATCTCAGAGAATAAGACCGCTGAAGCACGGAACCGCGACTTAGCCAGCACACTTCTGAATGGTTGAGCAGGTCCCCATATTCAGCATTAACGTCAGTTAAGAAAGTTTGAAATTCTCTGCGGTAGAGTGCTCATACTCGAATTATGTTTACCGTTTCACAACAGTGTTCATCACACAGCTAGGCTGTACTGTCTTGGCACAGATTGCTTCCTGGTGGATGATACTGTGCATTTTAACTGCCTCACCTCCGCTCTCCTGCACCTTGGTGCACACCATAGAGGGCATCCCTTGGCGCTCCTCTGTCATAGCAGGAGATCCATCCGTTGTAACTCCACACAACTTGTCCCATTTAAGTCCTATCTTGTCATTTGCATTTGATACAGCTTCAAAAATGTCTTTACCCATTGTTGTGGTATTTAGACTGCAGAGATCAAGCAGCTTCTCCTTAATCCAAAAGATATTGTCAACTCCCCGCAAAAGAATTAATAACTGTGCAGTATCTGTGGTGTCTGTGCTCTCATCACATGTAGTGAAGCAGAAATCAAAAGCACATGTTTTGTCTAACAGTTGATGTTTTATGTTGGCTGACAAGTCTTTGATTCGCAGCACAACTGTGTTTCTTGATAGGCTAAATCTGTCGAATTCTTCTTTGGGGGCACATTATTCCTGCGACTTTAGTGAGGCACTGTTTTATGAATTCACCATCTGAAAAGGCCTCAACTCATTGCTAAGCAATGAGTTGAGCCACCTTTTTTGAGTTTTTTTGGCACAGAAAAAATACTGTTGCTTAGCTAGCAAGATAGTTGTCATCTGCTTAACCTTCTGTTCTAGTTCCACACCAGTGTAGGACATGTAGGTCTGATGTTTGGTTTCGTAGAGTCGTCTTACATTGTACTCCTTCATCACTGCGACACTCTCATTACAAATCAAATACAGTGGAACCTCGGATTACGAGCATAATTTGTTCCGGAAGCGGGCTCGTATTCCAAAACACTCATAAACCAAATGTCATTTTCCCATAAAAAATAATGGAAACTCAAATTACTCGTTCTACAGCCCAAAAAAATAAATACATAAAAATAATTAATACAAAATATAAAGTCAAAATAAAACAAATTAACCTGCACTTTACCTTAAAAAAAAAAAGTAAAAATAAACCTTGACAGATAAGTGTTTCCGTTTGTGCGCGCAGGCGCTATGTGTGTGTGTAATGTGCGTGCACACACACACACACACACACACACACACACACACACCACATTAACGGACAGACTGTTTTATCCGGAAAATTAGCAAGGAAGATCGCTAGTCACACTCGCGTGAGCGCGTACTAACGGAATCACTGCCTTAAAGTAAAAAAAAAAATTTAAAAATGAACCTGCACACTTTACCTCTGAAAAGAATCGCGACAGAGCTGAGTTTCTGTGTAAGGCAGATAGTCATCTCCCCTGCTGGGTCTTAGTGCTTGCAGAGTTTCTGTGTAAGGCGGAGAGTGTGCGTGTGTGTTTATTCACCCAGCAGGGGAGACGATTTCCTACAATTCCGCAGCGCAAGAGAGAGAAAAACCGTTCAGTTGTGATCACGTGACGCTCGGTGTCAAAACAAGAAGCGCATGCGTGATAAATGATACTTGGTACTCGTAAACCAAGACAATGCTCGTTTTTCAAGTCAAAATTTATTAAAAATCTTTGCTCATCTTGCGGAACACTTGTAAACCGCGTTACTCGTAATCTGAGGTTCCTCTGTACACACACGTCCCCTTGACTTCCATAAAGAAGTATTCATTTTCCCACCGTGTCTGAAATTTTCTACATTTACTTGCTATCTTGCGTTTCTTTGGTATTGTAATTTTCAGTGCGCTGTGGCAAATTTTTTTCCCCTTAATTTTGTTTTGTAGAGGAACTGCCTTGAAATGCAAGACAATACTGCTGGATTTCATGCGCGGATCATATTCTGGTATATTTTTGGAATTTGCTGTGGGCCCACGGGCCGTAGCTTGGACACCCCTGTATTGTAGTATCAGCGATATTTTCTTTTTTCATGCTTACGAGCACTTGGTACTAACTGAGCATTGTTTAAATTCCACAGCCCATCTTAGTACTGTTGCTGACCATGTCCATTGCATTATAACCACAGGATAATACGCAATGTCATAAAACTAAAACAATCTCAAACTGGTTTCCTGAATATGACAATGAGACAATAAGGCCTCCACAGTCACCAGATCACAATCCGAGCACCTTTGGGTTGTGGTGGAATGGGAAAGCCACATCATTGTTTTACAGCCAACAAATCTGCATCAACTGCATGATGCCAGTTCAATAGGGACCAAAATCTCTAAAGAATGTTTCCAGTACCTTGTTGAATCCAGGCCATGAAGAATAGCACAGTAATGAAGGCAAAATTGTGTCCAACTCAGTATTATCAAGGTGTACTGTACCTAATGAAGTGGCCACTGGCCAAACAGATATACACTGCCTGGCCAAAAAGAGTCTTTAGTTCAGAAGGGTCAAATCATTGGGCTGCATCAATCAAAGAAAACAACTAAGGAGATTATGGAAGGGGGGATCAAAAGTTACTGGAGCTGGGTTAAGAAGCCTACAACACATTATAAAAACCTGAAATGATGCCAAACCATCAACTTTGTGAAAAAATGTAAAAAAAAAAAAAAGAAAAAAGAAAAAAAAAAGAAAACAGAAATCATATCATATAATGAAATAAATCATGAATCAAGATCACTTCAACACTTGAAGTTGTATGGTAAAAAAATAAATAAATCAACATTAAAAACAATAGCTATGTTTAATGTGTACAAGCTTTTCCATGTGCACAAAATGTGATGAGAACTCACAGGATAGGGACCAAAAAGCTGTGTAAGAGAACTACTTGTTAATGAGACTAAGATAAAAACAGATTTGAATTTGGCTTGAATTTGCTAGGAAACATTAAGATTGAAATTTGGTGCAATGGTCATATGGTTTGATAAGTTCAGACTGAGCCATTTTCCAGAGGGAAGGAAGCGCATGAAGTGATGCACCCATCGTGCATAGTACAAGCCTCTGGAGGCAGTGTTATGATATAGAGGTTGCTTCAGTTGGTCAGTTGCTTCTGTTGGAATTTCGAAATTGCTTACAGTGGAATTTGTTGAGACAACAGGTAACATTGTGTTCTTGAAAACTTTGGAGACACAGACTGAATAAAGTTAAAAAATCAAGTTCAACCAGCAATTTACCTTCACTGAGATACAATCATGTGATTTTATAAGACCTACAATGGACGACAACTTACCTTTTGGAATCGATGAAAAGTTGGGCTAAGTAAACCCTAGAGAAATATGACTAATTGATCCCACAACCAATACTACTTGAGCTGACTTAAATATTCGAATTACAGATGTTTGTGCTTATCATGCGCACTCGCTCCGCGACCGGCACTAGGACCCAGAAGTAGTACGGTCGCGACACAGGAAGCATAAAAAGGAGAAAAAATGGCACATCACATCGCTCAGTCATTAGTTTGCCCAAGCTGGTCTTGGGAGCACGCCTCGCACACCTCGCATGCTACAGTGGTCACCACATCGGAGCGTTCGTTTTACCGTCGCGGCGATCGCCGACAGCATTTGGGTTTGTGCGTTTGCTGGCTTTTACCACTGAGTGGCGCTATATAACTACAGACTGACGCCTCATG
>JAQMYG010000012.1:28737379-28750054 GCA_030014215.1 Clariallabes teugelsi
ATTTGGAACAGTGCATTTTCAGTTTTTTATTTTTGAAATAAATATTGTTATCATTAGGAGGTCGGTTCAATAAAATTAGAAATATACCTGTCACGATTGCGGGTGTTACCGGGCTGCTGTTAACGCCGTGGGCTTAAAAAGGGCTGGCATAGGCGCAGAGGGTTGAGTGAACCAAATAAAGTCTTTTAATAACAAAATATAACAAAACATGAACAAGAAGTAAAACAGGCAAAGAAACTGGATCCCTAACTCAATCATAAATCACAGGCTCTTACAAACAGAATACATACTAGCTCTTTTAAGCCTGAAACACACATACAAGCTCTTTTAAGCATGAAACACACATTGTTGTTGTTGGTCTTTCGGCTGCTCCCAGCAAGGGGTCGCCACAGCGGACACTTGGTCCGCACAACAACTCGGCACAGGTTTTATGTCGGATGCCCTTCCTGACACAACCCTCCCATTTTATCCGGGCCTGGGACCGGCACTGCATCCAGTGGCTGGGGGGTTTGGGCACATACTAGCTCTTTTAAGCATGAAACACACATACTAGCTCTTGTAAGAATGATACACACATAGTAGCTCTTTTACATACCCCACACTCGCGCTCGCTCCCTTGAGCGTCTCACCCACACTTGCGCTCCTCTGACATTCACCCACTTGCGCTCGTACGAGCGTCATACCATACACACGCGCTCTTACGAGCGACCTTCACCCACACGGAGTTTACACGGGATATGTATGAGCTTACCCGGGCTATGTATGAGCTTACCCGGGCTATGTATGAGCTTACCCGGGCTATGTATGAGCTTACCCCCCCAAAAAAAACAAGTGAACAGTACCTACACTGAATAACATGCAGACTAAGAAATACCCTTAAATACACAAAACAACTTAGACAACATAACATTAGAGCCCATGATAAGACAAAACCAAACGAAACAAAACCAAACCAAACCAAACAAAGGAATGCCCACTAGACATTTTTTAATGCTCCTTTCTCACCTGACCGAGGTGCCTTCTGTGAAACTGAGACTTCCAACAAAACTACAAACAAAAAATAATCACAGCCACAATGCCCTCTAGGGGCAGTCCCTTACAATACCCTAATGGTTGATGACTTGAAAATTATACTGACTGTCATTTGCATTGACTAATTATGAAAATCAGGGAAAGATATCATTTGCGTAATAATTTGGAATGATGCGAACAAATCACGGAAGTAGCTTACATGTATTGTACAAAAAATAGTCATTGTAGTGCTCCAGATACCAATATTTACAGGTAAATATAAAATTTTCAGTGTGTAAGCAAATGTATAAAATGTAAAAAAAAAAAAAGTCCGGTAAATGTAAATTTCCTAGTAAGAAATAATGGAAACTCTGATTCGTTCCATAACCCAAAAATATTCATATTAATATAATGAATGCAAAATATAACGTAAAAACTAAACAAATTAACAGTTTACTTTTGAAGAATTGTGGCTGAAGCCAGACGAGAGCAGAGAATAGGTGGAGGGCTCCTATGCAGGATGACTTTTACACACTCGCGCACACACACACACACACACACACACACACACACGAAATCACTGCCCTGTCGGCAAACTTGTTTAACAAGGAACCTCTCTAATGACACTCGCTTTTGCCTCTTTTGAGGATTTAGCAGAAATGTGCCGCTGAATTGTCGTTAAACAGATTGATCTCCCTCACTGCTACAGTCTTTTAAACTTTTTCTTCATGGGGGCCATTGTTGTAGTACAGTTACTAAAGAACAGTCACTACACTTGGACACAAAATGCACGCACATGGTCACGATGTTATAGTAAACACTACACGAGGCACAGACACACGAGTGACACATGCGCACTGATTCCCCTCGCTTTTCTAACTTAGTTAGCAAGTTGATAAAGATTTTTATAGACTGTGACGGGGGACCTACACCTCTTCCAATGTTCACACAACTTTCTGCACCAAATGGCAGTTCAGCACCACGGACAGCGGAAAAGGGGCGGGGCGCCGTAACTCTACACGGGCAGCTTCCTATTTTCTTTCACCATCCTGGAGACATCGCGTGCCTATAAAAGGGGAATGAAATCCAGCCCGGGGAGTAGAATGTGGGAGATATTAATGCCGCTAATCTCTTGCCCCTTGTCTCACACTTTTCAGACTCCAGCAGCTTCAACGAACCCCAGAGCGAAGCGCATCCAAGGAGCACCTGCCGCCGCTGCCCAGCTCGTCGCTGCTGCTGTACGACTGTGGAAGACTCCCTCACACCTTTAAACAGTAGTTACTGCACTCGAATTCTCCCTACACGCTCACTTCCTCTCCCTTCCCTTCACTTTAAAACACCTTAAATAAAAGCATGTTAAGCAGCACCTGCCATCTCCCTCTGTGTCTGTGCCCCGCTAGGAAAGGAAGCTTTACATTGGTGGAGAATGCGGGCATCGGATGCAGGCCAGGGGGCGCCCTCGACCCCGGATCAAGTCATCACTCACCTACTTGAAACCAGCCTACAACAAAATAACCTGCTAGAGCAGCTGGCTCAAGGGCTGCAGGCTACCACTGCAGTACTCACGCGACTACATCAACGAGGAGGAGAGCACGTACACCTCCCTGACCCACGGAAAGATGTCCAGCGACTCCTGTCCAAACTTTCCCCCTATGATGACGTCGAGTCGTTCCTACAAACGTTCGAATGCACCGCTGAACAAGAGGGATGGCTGGTGCCTGACTGGAGCGTGATTCTGATCCCACTCTTATCAGGTGAGGCTCAACGAGCTTATTTTTCTCTCACTGAAGAAGAAGCTGTTCAGTACGACCGGCTCAAAGCGGAAATCCTAGTCCGGTATGGGCTTTCTATTTCACAAGCAGCTTCAGAATTTCAGCGCTGGACGTATGACCCACAAACGTCACCCCAAGCGCAGCTAGACAAGCTACACAGAATTGCTACGTGCGGGCTCCAACCTGATACACTCCGTGATTTCTTGTGAAGTAAAATACTTTGCACCCTACCGCATGAAGAAAGGAAAGCGGAAGGCATGCGCGTACCCACATCTGTACATGAAGCAATTGAGGCACTGGAATGTGCCATTTCCACACTTTCGTTGGGCTCGCGGACATATATTGTTGATTGTGGATTACGCAACAAGGTATCCCGAAGTATTCCCGCTGTGAAAAGCCACTTCTAAAAATATTGTGCGCGAACTAGTACTGCTCTTCAGTCGCATGGGAATACCAAAGGAGTTCCTCACGGACCAAGGTCCCCCTTTTCTGTCAAAATTAATGAAGGATCTCTGTCTACTATTACAGGTAAAGCAGCTCCACACGTCAGTCTATCACCCACAGACTGACGGGTTAGTGGAGTGCTTCAACCAAACGCTGAAGAGAATGCTACAATGAGTAGCTGATGAGAAAGGTCAGAACTGGGACCAGCTTTTGCCCTACGTACTCTTCGCAGTTCTAAGCTTCCACAGGGTTTACTCCCTTTAAACTTTTATTCAGGATGAGACTCCGAGGACTACTTGACGTGGCGAATCACCTTCAACCTTCAGGAACAACCTTCCCCGTTCTGGTCAGTTATCGAGTATGTACAAAATATTCAAGGGAAAATCCAAATTGTAAAATGTTACAAGCCGGTATAATCGAGGAGTCCATAAGCCCCTGTTCCAGCCCGATCGTGGTGGTACCAAAGCCCGACGGTAGCTTGCGCCTTTGTAATGAGTTCCGCCGACTGAATTAGGTATCAGAATTCGACGTGTACCCGCTGCCTCACGTGGATGAGCTCACTGAGTGGCTAGGAAGAGCCCGCTTCATATCCACCCTGAATTTGACAAAAGGATACTGGCAGGTGGACCTCACTCCTGAAGCCAAAGAAAAAACTGCTTTCAGCACTGAGCGTGGTCACTGGCAATATTGAGTTTTTCCATTTGGATTACATGGCACGCCGGCTACATTCCAAAGGCTAATGGACATCGTATTACGCAATCACCGGTCGCACGCCGCCGCTTACCTCGAGTAGCTGGGACGACCATATTTTTCATCTCCAACAGGTGTTGGCGGAACTGAGGAAAGCTGGTCTGACTGCCAACTCAACAAAATGCCATCTCGCCTGACGGAAGCGCAGTATCTAGGATACCGCAGGTTGGTTGAAGGAAAAAAGGTAAATCTATTCATAATTATCCACAACCGCAAACAAAGAAACAGGTGCGTGCGTTCTTGGATCTTGCAGACTACTCTCGACGTTTTGTGCCTAAACAGTTATTTAAATAATTTAATAATTATATAAAATGTACAGTATATATAAATATGATTATTTTTGTGTGTGTGCCATGGATGATGTCCACGACTCCATGAATGCCGTCTGTTTTTCGTTGATTTCACGCTGTGCAAAGGGGAAATGTATGAATCAGTGCATGACCTGTGGTGCTGTAAGTGCAGAGTTTAATTCATTATTTCTGACACTGTCTGCTGAGTCACTGTCAAAGCTGCATCTTCACTGTTCAATGTACAGTATCTCTGCTTGAACGCCATTTCCTTGCTACTCCTAACCAGTTAGAATGCCTCCGGAGCTCTCCTACATTTTGGTGGAGATGAGAGTGATTTCCTATTTTAAGAATCTTGATAAATAGCTCTTACTCCTACTCCTGAAAGTAGAATAATTTTTGGCCACTTAGGAGCAATTTCCTACTCTGAGACGCTTTTTAAACATGGGCCCTGACCTTTACCTGACCAACTGTCTTACCATAGGCTAATCTCAAACCTCAAATACCCCAAATACCTCAAATACCCCATTATCTCCAAGATCCTAGAAAAGGTTGTAGCACAGCAGCTATTTTCATATCTACATAGGAATAACATTTACAAAGTCTATCAGTCAGGATTCAAGCCTCATCATAGCACAAATACAGCACTGGTTAAAGTGGTAAATGATCTACTACAGGCTTCTGATCTGTGTTGTGTCTCCTGGCTTGTATTGCTTGACCTTAGTGCAGCTTTTAAGACCACTGATCATACTATTCTCCTTGACAAATTAGAAAAGGAGTTACAGTAGTAGTAGTAGTATTTGACTGATAATTATCAGAATCTCAAAATCTGAGAAGTAGAAGGCTGTTCTCCTAGGTGCATAAACAAACTCTAGTTCATCCAGAATGCAGCATTCCTCACTAGGACGAGAAGATATGAGTACATTACCCCTATCTTATCTACACTGCATCCACTATGTCTACTTCGGTCAAAGGGTACAGGCTGCTTGTGGGTGCCTCATATTAAGAAAACTAAAGCAGTAGTAGTAGTACTTCTTCTTATAAAGCCTTAAAGTAACCTCCAATAAATGTATGTGACCTAGACACATAAAATCTTAACATTAAATCTAGACTGAAAACTTATTTATTTAGCCAAGGCTTTTGTGAATACATTTGTCATAGGTAAATCTCAGGAAGTTTTTCCTTGCCACCACACCCTCAGCTTGCTCATCAGGGACAAACTGATAATTACAATTTATACATACAGTATTTCCTCACACTTTTTGAACTAATTTCTATATTTTTTTACTCTGCTTTGAGCCAATGACAATTGTTAAAAACATGGTAAAGGGAATAATTTTTTATATAAAAATAGTTAATTCTACTCTCTTCATCTCTTCCTCATGTGATATTAACATGTAAAATCTTCCATGCTACTATTTTCCTGACTGCTCTTGGATCTGATCTTAAGGTGCTAACTTTCCCATGCTCTCCTTCTCAATCTCTCTCTCTCCCTCTGCCCCTTCCTCAAGCTATCATCTCCTGATTCATCTCTGGACGAACATCTGTACAACTTCCACTCTTTGTTCTACAGGATTTCACCAGGACATCTTAAAATAGTATATGTCCTTTGTAACAATTATCAAATATACTAAACATATAAATACTCTGTATTTTGCTGTTAATAAATAGAGACCTTTCTGACAGACAACTTGTTTGACTTATAGAAGCACAATGGACAGACCGAGCAACTACAAAACTACAAAATCGTGACATAATTGAAATTTAATTAAATTAATATAATGCCATTTATATAAATGCCATTGCAATTTAAAACTAAAATTAGTTTCAGAGCAAAACATAAAGAAAGTGCACAAGGCCAGATAAACTCCGACTGAATGCATCCCAAAAGTCTCCACACATATGTGAAATAACATAATTAATATTAAATGACACAACTGAATGCTTAATGAGTGCATTATGAGTAGAAAAGATGTGTATGTGAGTTTACGATGATGTTTTTTCGGAATGTCTAAGTTTATGCATGGAAACAAACACCCTGTATGTTTAACTAGACAGGAGGCTCCACCCAAACACCCGTTTATATAATTAAGTGGCAGCCGTTGAGGTTTCATGTTATTCCTGGAAAACAAAATAAATAAAACTACTGGAGCTGGCAACCATGGGTGCCACGCAGTCGTTAGGTTATTCCTCACAGCACAGCGAGACAGAAAACACATTTTTACTACTGTAAAAAAAAAAAAAAGAGAGAGAAAAAAAAGAAAGAAAGAAAGAAAAAAAAAGAGGTTTTATATATGCGATAAATAAAGACTCCAAACTCAACCACACAATGAATCTCTTTCAGCTCGATCAGCAAACATCTGGAAAGCAGATGTTAACGTTATTTTTTCTTTTAATCTAGAATAATCTGAAACTAACTTGAAATGAATTTTCTATAACGGGTTTTTTTTTCTGTGTAGGTTTCTTTCCCAACAGGAGATGTTTGTATGCATTAATGACTGTAATCAGACTTACCGCAGTGATGATTTTCCTGTGAGCGGTTCTGCACTTGGTGGTGGGCTGCTGCTGGTCTGGATGCTCCGGGACGCGTCCTGTCCCCAGCAGTGTTGCTGCCTGTCCCTGCCTGGCCGTCCACTCTTCTCTCTCCGCTATCTCCATTCTCATTCACTCAGTCTCAGACAGGCGCTGTCTCACTTCTCCAGGAATAAAACTTTCCCGCTCTGCTCACTGCACTGCTGCTGCTGCTGCTGCACTCTGAGCCTTCCTGCATGTGTCGCTATTCATGTTTGTGGTGTGACGTTATGTCTGTACCCGTTACATGTGGGAGACATAATGACGCCTGACATCTACTGGGAACTCGGAGTCATTCCACTCGGAATTCTCTCTATTTTCCTTCCGACTGAAGTTGTAAACAAAATTAATCACTGTCAGATACAGTATGTTTTGTATATAAACCTGGAAATAAAGTTGTTTAAGTAATTTCTGAATAAAGTCGAATAACAAGTACCACAGTATTTTTATCATTTATATTTACAATATAACATTTCAAATGTCTTTAGAAAAAAAATAAATCATACTGTTATTTCTGATTCTTACCTTAGTGCCTCCATTTTGAAATGACATCACGGCAGGGCAACTCAGAAAAACGTTTCCGAGCAGGAATTACGACTTGGAGAGCCACACTCAAGTCAGTCAGTCAGTCAGTCACTGCTTTATCCTGTAATCAGAGTCTGTCCCAGGAGACTTAAAGCAGTAGGTGGGGTACACCCTAGACTGGGTGCACACACACTCATTCACATACTGAAACACTGATTAGTCTAACCTACATGTCTTTAGACTGTGGGAGGAAACCGGAGTACCCGAAGGAAACCCACCAAGCACGGGGAAAACATGCAAACTCCATGCATACAGACCTGAGGTGGGAATCGAACCCTCAACCCTGGAGGTGTAAGGTGACAGCGCTAACGACCCAAATTTTTTTTTGCTCCGTTCTGATAGGCAAGTAGTTCCATGAGAAGTAGTCTACACTGGATATTTAGCCAAGTAAATCTGTTCTAACTAACACGATGAGGCAAATCTCATTTAAATTGTTGTATAAATATTATTCTGTCAACTCATTAATTTCTTAGATATTTACAAAGCTGCTCTTTTTGTAATTCTGTTCTTGGAACCATTGTGCATTTGTATTGGACTTGTGATAGCACATAAACATTTTGGTTGGCTATTCGGATTTTTATCCAGATTTCTTTTCTGAGATTTTTTTTCTCCTTTTTTCAAAGATATTCTTCCTGGAAACCATGGGTGACTACAAGAAGGAAGAGAAAAATAAATTAATTAATTGTGTTTACTGTTTTATCCTTTATACAGGGTTGTGGGGGCCTGAAGCCTATCCCAGGAGTCTTAGGGTACAAGGCGGACACACACACACACACACACACACACACACACACACACACACATACATGAAGGGCAGTTTGGAAATGCCAATTAACTTAATCAGCACTTCTTTGGACTGTAGGAGGAAGCCTGAGTATCCAGAGGGAAACAATCTAGCATGGGAAGAACATGCAAACTCGTACACACACACACACAGCTTCAGACGTGAAGCAGGCAGTCAGATCGTGGTTCTAGTGTACTGAGAAAACTTTACACCTACAGCTTTATGCTTACAGCTGTGGTTGTAAATAAATAAGATGAATCTGACATGCCACACACCTAGTCTTTAAGGTACCTTCGACCCTGATGCATGCTTGATGTCAGCTCTGTAAGGTATAGCCTCACCATGTGGCACCAACCTGAACATCAGCATCTGTCCGAAACTTCTGGAAAATATTTGAATTACTGTAACTGTAAATGTCAAAAGTAAAACTGTGCTGTACTTTTTTTTTGGTGAAACACCTTCACACTTAAAAATATTGAGTTGCAAAAAGTTGCCAAATCATGTAAAATATACTTCATGAATTGAGTACAAGTCAGTAAAAAAATTAAGTAGACCTGAATAACTATATTTAGTACAATGATGTATGAAATTGAGTAAATGTAATGAAAATCAGAAGTTAATGCAATGGTTACCCTAAGTGAAAATGAGTAAAATAATTGAATAGATATAACTGAAATGCAAGGTAGAAGAAACTGAAAATTAGACTATTATGTAACAAATAAATGTGCTACATGTACCAAATATTTTAACTGAATTTAATTCATACTGCTCTATCACAGAATTAATATGTTACACTTATTTTTTTTAACTATATTTACCCTTTACTCAAGGGGTATTTTAATTCAGGTCAATGTGTCTAATGACACCAAATTTAAACAAAGAAACAATACACAGATTACCATTTTAATTAAACATTTATTTGCCAAATCTGACAAGAAATGAAGTCTAAACTCAACCTGGTTTACTTTGCAAATGACATGTGACAAGATCATAAACAATGAGCTGAATTGATCTTATTAGTAAACAGTCTCACAAACAATACTTATGCCACAAGTATTATGCAGTTAATATGTGGAAAGTAGACTTTTGTATTAGAATCCAACGAGTCACATTTTACATCTGAAAGATTGCACACCTTCACACTTCAGTTTCCTGCAAACTGTGGGATCCACACAAATGTATGTGCAGACATTCTCAGTTCTTAAAGAAACAACGACAGTCTAAATGAAGACAGGACATATCATTGACCAACAGTACCATGCTTCACTCAATAATGGCGAAATTCCTTTTGATGAGGATACAAATGTGCAGAGCTTACACTGCCATCCCATAAGCTGGCACCTAAAAAAGGAATTATAGTATACAAGTAATATAGTATACAAGTCTACCAGACTAATAAAATAGTACTTCCAATCAAATACATACTTTTTGGACTAATATACATTATCACACTGATCTACGAGTGGTGTTCAAGTCAAAGCGGGACTTGTGATGAAAATTCTCTGAAACGAAGACATAAAACTGATTTGATTTTGCAGAGCCCATTGCTGGTAAAATTCCAGTGAACATTCCAGTGGATTGCTTTCACAAAAAACGGACTGCTTTGATCACCAAAGGCGGTTTGCTCTTGCAGAACAATGCACAGTCTCATATATAGAGAAAAAAATAGAGGGAGAAATAAAGAGAGCTTTTACTCTAATAAGTGTGTTCTGTTATTCTGCACAATCAAAGGTCCAGCTTTGACTTGAATGTCCCTTGTACATGTCTTTGTCCCTTGTTTAAAAATGATACCCAACTTTATTTATGCATTACTTATCCATTTTTTACTTTAGTTAATAGAAAATCTAGTATATTCTAGTGGAAAACTGTAATATTCTAGATTCATTAAATTGAAATATTTTAAATCTTGTTTAAATTTCATTTCTATCTTTGATTCAATGGTTACACATTTAATACTTCTGTAACATTTAAAAAGTTGACATTTACCTCCTGTTTTATCTCCATTCTAACTTCTCGTCTTTAGAAATATAAATATATAACATGTTTCACACAAAAAACAATTGTAAATCAGTTTTAGTTTCTTCTACTTACATATCACAACATACATAATATATTTCACTTCAATATTTTAATTTTAATAACTTTCTCCCAATTATAATTCTGAGAGAAATGTTGTACGGTTACTAAATCTTTATATTTCATAGCTTTAGTTACTCGTACAGTACTTAGCACACTTATTTCATCAACAGCAAGTTCTCATACTAATGAAGGTCAGCTTACTAAATAATTACCATTGTATTGTATTTTAGTGAAGACGGCCATGGGGGAATGTAAGTCAGTCCATTCGACATTGTAAACCATTAAAAAAATTCAGTGTTGGTCTGCAATACCGTAAGTCTCCTATATACAAACATTCGAGTTAAGAACTGTTTGCGAAGAACTCCTAAGAACTTTTGCGAACGTTAATGCATGTTCAATCGCGGGAGTTAGATCACATGTCCGGCATGCATTGTCATGTGTGTGTTTAGCCTGCAAACTTTGCAAGTGAAAAGCAGTGGCAGATGGCAGACATTGCTTGTTCTTTTAACATGAATTCTTTAACCATCAGCATGATTCTAAAGAACACTGTAATAATGTAATATACTGTGTATAGCCAATTGGGTTAGTATCCTGGATAATGTTTGTTGGACTTAGAAACAAATTGGACTTATGAACAAGCTCTCAGAATGGATCTTGTTCGTATGTAGCGGACTTACTGTATTGGAATGATGAGAGAGCAGCTGCCTGCCAAAATACACATTAAAAACAAGTCACTGAAGCACTTTCAGCAAGAAAACACATCTGTTAATGTTATTTAATCTTAAACAACACCCTGCCTTCTTAGTACTTGCTTCTAAGTCTTTTGACTTTCCTTTGAACTGTCTGTGTTATGTTTTGATCTTTCATTACTGATAGTTAATGAGATCGCAAACTTCCTGCCACTTTGTTCACAGCTAACATGAGCTACAAACCTATCTAGCTTCTAATACAAGGCTGAATCCCAAATCACACTCCAAACTCTAAACAAGATCACTACTTGGAATGTGAGATAAGGGAATCTACATGTACTGTACAGTGCACGTCTGCTTTGTTATTCCATAGGTGATTTTAGCCTCTTTTTATATCAATTTAATTATAGCATCCCTAAAGACAATGAAAATGATAATGCATCATTATTTCTAAAACTATTTTTACAGTTTTATGGATAGTGAACTGAACAATGGCAATAATCCGTGCCTCTTTTTATACAAATGTTTTTTTTTTTTTTTTTTTTTAGAAAAAACATGCAGGGTATTATACTGCATAAAAAATGCTTAAACACTTCTGAGAGTGTACTATTTTCAGGAGCCTACTGCCATGCCTCACAACCATCACAAGATGGGGTTATGTTTTATATTGTAAGTATAGGACTAGAGCTCAGTGCATCTCTACTCTATACACGACCAACCTTCTTAGGAGACAACGCAAAGAAATTCACTACAAAGCACTATGTTTATCACCATACCTTGTCAGATGCCATTTTTACATGCTTGTCAAAGCAATCATTCTTCAATTTAAACACACAAACACTATATCTCCTAAGAAAATCAAAATCAAAATCACAAGCTAGTGCAGCATGAAAAACATACTAAAGGTTCTTTGTGAAATTTTTTTTATTGTTAATATCTTTCTACCACCACTAAAGACAATCAAGATCCTTCTAAAATCTGGATAAGACGAAAAGGTGATTATTTCTTCCCATTAAGCCATCATTCTATGATCAGCAGAAACAATTATAATTATTAATGATATCTATCTCTAAGATCTAGGACATTGTTAGAAAACATACTGTTCCCAGTTGAAAGTCCACAATGACAAGAACTGTAAAAAAAAAAAAACGTTTTACACGGACACGAGATATATTCAGGGGAGACTGTAATGGTTCCATGGGTGGCATCAGTGTGTGCAAATTGCAAGTCTGCAAAGGAGACCAGAGGAAGCGTGTCATTTGGGGAGACAAAGGACTGGACATAAGCAGCCGAGGAAGTTGGGTGAATTTCTCCATCAATAGGGACATTATTGCTGTTGCTTGAGGGCTTTTCTGATTCATATTCAAACCAAAAAAGCTTCTCTGTTGTCGAAAACTGATCATGTATATTATCCTGAAGGTTCTCATTTACAGTGGGGCTGAACGGGGTCTGTTTTTGTAAGGCTACTACTACTATTATTCGGTTAGGAGGAGGAAGGAACTTCTTGTCAATCTTAAAGCACTGCTTGTAATTAACTGGCTAGATTATCAATTAAGAGGCAGAAAAACAGGCGTTATGCACTGAAATTCCCTCTTACAGTGGATCAGCAACATTACTAACCTGTACTACTAACAATCTTTACAGATTGTTACCCAAACTGTGTATATTTAACAGCAATGCTTTCATCCAGTGGTGAGTGTACG